>JALGBA010000673.1:0-48458 GCA_023970755.1 Azemiops feae
TGTTATTATTATTTAGCAGATATAACTTGAAGCTGGCATGCTGAGTGCTCATGGATGCAGCCCTGGCCAGCAGAAGTGAAGCTGGCTACCCTAGAACATCTCACCTGATGGTGCTGCCATGTCCTAAAACCTTGGGAGCTACAGATCTGGGGTATACAAGTTTTGATCACCCCTAAGAAAGCTGATAGCGTAATTCTGTAAAATTTTCATGAACTTTTAGGGCTCAGCACGTAGCTAATCTTCACAAGCTAAGTAGCATCACATTTCATTATTTCACTTGGCTCAGTTGCTAGAAATCAAAAACGACTTGATAGCTTTTAATCAGTGAAAACATCTTGCAAACGCCTTAGGCAGAGACTGGACAAGCGTGTTATTTTGCCTCCTGTTGTGAGACGGCGGTCAGATTGGCACAACAGTGACTGGAACCCACAATACAGTAGCAACATCTGTATTTGAGTTTAAAGGAGTTAAAACCATCGAGTACTATATTGCTAGAAAGGAGGGGAGGAGAGGGGAAGCGCCGAGCAACTTCCTCTTCTTGATCACTAATCGGAGGAAGATGATGCGTGGGGAGGATTTTGTGCTCTTTCCAGGGTAGAAGCAGCAGCTGGAAGGTGAGTGGAGGGCAGGTCGGAGGAGAAGCCGGGAGCAACCGGGGCTGTTTGGTTTCCTTCACGGCGTCCAAGCAGAGAAGCAACTAGGCTGAAGCATCTCAGCTGCTGCTGCTGCAAATCCCTTCCCTCCCCAACTTTTAAGTCCACCGGTGCTGCAGACTGTTAAACTGGGGGCTGCAATTTTCTGCTGGTGGGAAGATTTAAAAAGTCTCTTTAAAGTGAAGGTTGATTCTTTGGGTACGGCTTCCTCCCCCAGAAGTTGTGGGTGCTCCACACTACAGGTTTTTAAGAGGAGATGGGACAGCTATTTGCCAGGAATGTCAGGAATGGTAATAGGGTCTGCTGCCTGAGCAAGGGATTGGAAGGACTAGAAGGTCCCTTCCAACTCTGTTATTCTGTTATGGACTTTCTGTTTTCTTGGCAACAAAGTGGGACTGAAGCTGCCACTGGTTTTGATGGGATTTTTTTTTTAACTTCCATGACTTGCCAATAAGCATGGTATTTCCTATTGCTGTCGCATCTGTATATTAACCAGGTTGGACACGTCTTAACTCAGCACTTTTTTTAAAAAAAAAAGCTATTGAGGTGCTTTTGGGATGTTCAGTTTGATAGGTAGTCCTTTGCTTACCACTTGTTCCCTGAGCTTTCAAGGTTACAATGGCACTGTAAAAGCAGACTTACACCTGGCAACACAAATTTGTGGTCAGTGTAGCACTTGTTCAGAGACCTGAACAAGTCAGCAGTTCCTGTGGTTATGAAGGTGCAGGAAGAGGAAATGCACCAATTTGGGTTCTGCCAACTTTTGCATATTTATGATGGCCTGCAGTATCCCACTCTCACAATCTCTGTTTATGAGCTTCACAGCTAGATTCTAAGAAGCAAGTTGCAAGTCACTGACATATGAAATTGCCTTTTAACAACCCATAGGGATTTGCTTAATAACAGCAGAGGAACAGATGTAAATTAAGCCCTGTCATGTGACATGATGCTTAATGACCGGCTGCTTAGTGACACAGAAGCCAGTCCCAATTGCGGTCAGTAAGTGAGGTCTGCTTGAATGGGGTTGTCACTAGAGTAGTTGTTCTGTCCCAGCTTATGCGAGTACTTGCTCAACTGCTTTATTCATGAGGAGGAACCCCTCTTCATGGAACCAGGCAGGAGCTGCGAAAAAACCCAAAAGATTTGTGATTGACCAAAGTGAATAAGAAATTTGACCCAAATCAACAACTGAATTTGATTGAATGGATATTTGAACATGGATGTCGGTAGTATTCCATGTATCAGATGAATCATAAACAATGTAAGAGATTATTCTATCATTGCGGCATGTTTGCTTTTTCATTGTAATGTATACTTTTTTTCTTTTTTCGCACACCTCACCATTTTATAAAAATTAAAGTTACACTTTTCCTTAAATCTTATAGAAAAGAGGATGGCAATAAAAGGACTCTGGACAGAGTAACAAGCAACATTGAAAAGGAAAGAAAACCGAGGCAGAAATCAAAATATTTTCCATTTCCTTCAGAAAACCACACAATTCTCCTCCTCCTCCAGCAGCTCTTAGAAAAAAAGAGAGAAAATCAAGAAAGATTTCAAACTGGAATAAGTAGATTATTCAGAACTCAAGGATACATTACATTAAAAGCGAAGGGAGATTATTTTTCATTCAGTAAAAGAGGGAAATATCTGGAAGTCAGTTGGAGGAAAAGGTGAGTAGGAAAGTCACGTAGAGCAGAGAGCCATGCAGGCCTCGCCCTGTGAGGAAGAAAACTGATTGAATGAAAGCACCACTAAACAAGGGATTGTCCATATTTTTGACTCCCTCAAGAATATCAGCTGTGGAAAAGCTACGTACTTGTGTCTATTGTTGGAAAAGCACAGATTGAAAATCACAACTGATTATGCACAAACGGAGTCACACAGGAGAAAAGCCATACAAATCATCTGATGGTGGCAAAAGCTTTGATCAAAAGAGCTCCCTTGTGTTTCACGGATGGACCCATACAAGAGAGAAGCCATAAAAGCACTCCCAATGCAGAAAATGCTTTAGTAAGCATGGCAACGTGGTGATACATCAGAGGACTCACAACAGGGAGAAAATGTATGACTCTACTTATTGTGTGAAAGTTTCATTAGAAATTCCCATGTCATGAGACACCATAGGACTCACACAGGAGAGAAACCCTTTGAATGTCCTGACTGTGGGAAAAGTTTCAGTTGCTCTTCCAATCTTGTGACACACCAGAGAACTCATACAGGAGAGAAACCCTTTGAATGTCCTGATTGTGGAAAAAGTTTCAATCGCAACTCCCTCCTGGTAACACACCAGAGGACTCACACAGGAGAGATACCATATAAATGTCCTGAATGTGGGAAAAGTTTCAGTCGGAGTTGCAGCCTGCTGATACACCAGAGGACTCACACAGGAAAGAAAGGGTATGTGTGCCCTGCTTGTGGGAAAAATTTCAAGAGGAATTCATCCCTGGTGATGCACCAAAGGACTCACACAGGAGAGAAACCCTTTGAATGTCCTGATTGTGGCAAAAGTTTCAGGTGTGATTCCAACCTTGTGAAGCACCGGAAGACTTGCACAGGAGAGAAGCTGTATGGATGTCCAGATTGTGGGAAGTTTCAGTCAGAATTCCCAACCCTTGTGTCCCCCCAGTACTTTTCCTAGTCCAAGTGTTTCCACTGGCTTTTTCTCAGTCTTACTAGATCTCTCAAGTCCATAGGCCTGACTCTCACCCAACCAGGCCTCACACCCTTCTCCTCCTTAACTTTTGAAGATCTCTGAATCTCATGTTGGGGAAGGAGTGGAGGACATGCATCTCTTGGCCTTCTGACTGTGTCCTAGAAGCAGCTGTCATTTTCAATGGGCTTTGGATTCATCCCTGGGCCATGCGGTGTGCTTCTGGAGGCGGATCCCATTTTGCCACACCATCCTCACTGTCACACAGAAGATTGACAAAACTCTGTTTTGCTACCTTAAGAGGAGGGGAAAATGTACAGTAGAAAATGTTTTATTTTAAAAGAACATTATGTTGGAATTATCAGTAGCTTTTGACAAGGAAAAAATGGGTATTTTCAGTGCTGCTATGAACATTAGGGCAAGGCAAGTCACTCAGACTTGCCAAACTGTGAGATTGGCAACGATTAAGTTTAATAATAAATGAATTTAATAATAAAAAGATAATATAAAGCTCATTTCCCAATTCTTGCTCAGTGATGAGAACTCCACACATACAGTGGGTTTCTAACACTACAGTTGTTAACTTTTAATCTGTCTCTTGTGCATTCTGCACCTCTGTAACTAATCTGTAACTAATCTTCCCTTCCCTCCTGATTATAAATTTAAAATTTCAGTTTCAATTGTACATCAGTTGAGCCATTCTCTACCTCTGATGGTTTGAGCTGCAGTTAGGCTTCTGCCTCTTAATTTATTGTTGCATTGCTATCTGCCTCAGTCCTAAATTCTATAAAAGTACGGCATTTCTTTAGGCACAGTTTAAAAATTTGAATGATTAAATTGGATCTGTTTTGATTGACATTTTTTTCAGATTCAGGGATGGTCTTCTCCATCCCTGCCACTCTGAGAGAAGGAAGGATTTGAAACTGAAAAACTAAGCTAGGATTTACCTCATAACTTTACAACCTCTAAAGCAGCCTTCAGTTGTGCGACATCATTGCTCCCTGGACCCCAGAGGGCTTGTAGCCTTTGAAAATCATAACATTACAGAGGATCTGTCTGACTTCCCTGATGATTCTCTGAATGTCAAAGGGAGCACTGTGGAGAACGGAGAATCACAAGCAGCATTAAAATGCAAAGCAAGTCAAGGCAGCAATCAAAATCTTATTAGCTGCTCTGGAAAACTACAAAAGTCTTCTTCCTCAGCAAGTGACAGAGAAGAAAGAGAAAGGTGGGAAAAGAGTTTTGAGCTTGACAAAATAGATTATGTGGAAAAAATATATCGACCATCAAGGGAGATCATTTCATAGTTCAGAAAAAGAGGGAAATATCTAGGAGTCAGTGGGAAGGAATAGGTCACTTGGACAATCACATAAGGCAGAGCTTTTTACTCAAACATTTCTCGGGACTAGACCTGTAAGTGAAGAGAAAATGGGAGAAGACTAACTCCCTATTTCTGGTTATCAGCAGCAGTTACTGGATATTTCTTTTTGCAGAAATTGTGGAATGCCTCACAAAGGCTTCTGGGTGGTAGTTTTGTATATTGATTATGTAATTCCCACATGTGAAGTTTCAGTCTTCTATCTTGGTTTCCTCCAGATTTCGGGCTCCAGAATTCCTCAGCCAGCTTACAAGAAGTCCTCAAGATACAACTGTCACGGGCCTTGCAAATATGGTTGCATGTTGCAGCGGCTATTAAGTGAGACTGCTTTCCTTAACTACCCTGATCTCCCTGATGTAGCCATTAATCGAATGTGAGTCACTAAGCAGAACACTGGCTACCTCAGGGTTGGGGGAAATTTTGGGAGGCCTAGCGCAGGGCCAGGCTTGCCTGCCTCAGGCATCCCTAGGCCTCCCCCACCCTCTGAGACACCCTCTGCTCTGTTTTCCATCCTTTGTGTCTCCCCGGCCCTCTGTGCCCCATGGGGTCCCCCTGATATGCAGGTTCTGAGGTTTGGCTTGGAAAAGAAATACAGGAAACCAGAAGTTTGCCTTTAAGTTTTACGTGTTTATTCAGCTGAATAGAGACGGACTCCTCTAAATGAGGGGAGCCATGAATGACAAGAGATCCTTGTATTTATTCTGTATAATTACATAAGCAACCCATCTAGCAAAGCCGACACACATAAGATAAAGATTGCACCCAGTTAAGTCTGGCACACTGTAGATAAGAAGGGAGAAAGCAGAAGTAGCTAAACATGTTCCCATTCGGGTGTTCTGTAAAGATATCATATGTTCTTGGGTGGGTTAGGACATTGGGTGTTGTCCTTGCTGTCCTTTCATGACCCTGCATCCAGGACTACAAGTGACCAAAGAGAGAGGCCATCTATATGTATTCACAATTGATACTGTCCCCTAGGTCCTGGTCAGCAATCCCCCCCTTTCATGCTTCGAGCAATGCGTAGGAGCATGACACCCCAACTGAAGAGGTACAGGTTAAGCTTCCGTAACACGTTGCCCACATTGGTTAGAACAAGCAGAGGTGATTAGGGGCAAGCAGTGAAGGACACAGCAGGAAACAATAAGAAATACTACAAAGAGAAGATCAAGGAATAATTCCCTAAACCAGGGCTTTTTTTCTCATAGAACGCTCAGAACGGAGTTCCGGCACCTTTTTTGGATGGAACCTTGTAGGGTAGGCAAAGTGGGTTGTATGACATGTGTGAGTTCCGGCACCTTTTCTTTTTACAAAAATAGCACTGCCCTAAACCATCCCCATCCTGGGAGCCAACTGGTAAGAAAGAGAATATATCATTGAAGACGTCTCATGCAGTATCAGTAGAAACCTTCAGATCTTTAGGGTAATTCCTAATTCCAAGGGTACATGTACCAGACCAATAAGCTGGCAAAGACTCGTAGGCAAATCGACCACAAAGGAACCATCAGTGTAGGTGGACAGCAAGATAAATGTTTGGTTTGCCTTCCAACCCCTCAGGCATATAAGCCTTAACACCAGACATATAAGCCATGAGCCCCATCACTGCAAACAAACTACAGAGAGCAGAGGGGTCCTTCTTGTAGACAAGGCCAAAGGACTGATGACATCTATGCCAATCATCCCACATGCTAGTACTGACCTGCCATGTGATTGTGCAAGGTGCATAGATCCTAACTTATATCTGGAAGAAGAATTAAAATGATTACGGCAAGCTGCTGCAAGGTGCTGTAATGCCCCTAGTTTAGCAATCCACAGCTTTCCTGTCCCTAACACAGGAAGTGTCCAGCCCCTTGTGTCATTATTCATGCTGAACATAAAGGCTCCTAAGGGTGTAGCTTCCATGACCAATCCATGTGTACCAGTGGGGGTATATGTGTGCAGATCCAGCAATTTGTTACATGCTTGCATATTCTATATATGGGTGTTGGAGCCCCAAATTCCCAAAGAGGTACTGGGAAATTAGGGACCACCTCGGCCTTCTATGATGTCTGTAATTCCCCAGACAATTCAGGTACAGAATCAGAAGGAGGTGACCGTTATGCCAAGATATGATCAACTAAAAATGGCAGGACCCCTTCCCAATGTCTGGTCTCCTAGAGGCAGCATATCAGACGTCTTACTTTGGGCTTTATTGTGCAAAGTACCCCGTTTAGGTCCAACCTCAGTGTTATGGGAAGCATCTGGCTGAGATCCTGGTACTAACTTCCCAGGGTGAGCCTGCCCAGCATCTGGATCCACCCAACTATGTGTAAGAAGAAACCGTCCTTGCCGAGACATGCGGGGGGGGGGGGCAAAGCAACAAAAGAGGTCATGCCTTTGGAGGGTGTGTTAGAGTGTACATCCCAGTCCACAGCAACTGTCCCCATAGTCATGTCACATACCGTGACCATGACCAGAACCTGACCTCCAACTTGACCATCCTTCCCATAATTCCCCCCCGTAAGAGTAGAACAGGCTCCACAAAAAAGAAAGAAAGCATGGAGTAGGGACAGAAAAACAAGACAGAGTAACAAAAAAGATGAACAACCCAAAGAAAAAAAACCAAACCAGGCGTCAGCCAAAAGAGAGAGAAACAATGCCCACGGTGCAAGTAAGCAGGTAGCTGGTGAGAAGAAACTGCCCATGTAGAAGCTCGGCGGGCCCAGGCATCACAACGACCAAAACGTCCTGGCATACAGATCAGCGTTGGCCCTCAAACAGAAGCTTCAGCCCAAGGTCTTCCTCAGCACCAGGGGCTACAGTCCAAGCAACTTGATCCTCAGCGTCAGAAGGTGATGAAGAAAAGCAAAGGTGAGTGCGATGAATCCAAGCACGAATTCCAGCAACCATGATCGCCGTGCAGGTAGTGAGAACAACAAAGGGTCCTTTCCAGTGCCCAGCTAAAGGGCCAGAATCAGTCCAGGATCCGACAAGTATCCAATCATCAGGAAGGAAAGGATGGAGTGGATGACCCAATCCTGGATAACGGAGGGTCTGAACAGCTTGAGAAATGGAAGAAACATCATTAGCAAAAGAGTGTACATATTCCCCAAGGGCTCGGCCCCAAAAACAAATAAGGAAGCGAACAAGGAAGATTGATAAGGAAAGGGCCGACCAGACATGATCCCAAAGGGGAACAGGCCAAGTAAGATGTGTCTCCTGAGCAAGCTGTAAGACGGCTAAGAATGCCATAAACCTTCCCCAGCACCCCGAGGATGGGAGCCTGTAGGCTGAATGAAGCTGCTAACCAATCCCCAGGGCCCGTGACACCTGCTGGGTAATATCAGAGATAAAGTGGGGCCCATTGTCAGAGCCAATGCCATGGTAAGGAAAGGAACAAAAAGTGGAACAATTCCCTTCAGGAGAGCCTCAACCACCGCACATACCTTGTTAGTATGACAGGGAAAGGCCTAATTCTATCCAGAGAAAGCACCCACAAAAACTGGCTAGTAGCTAAAACCTCGCGTCCATGGCAATCCAGTAAAAGCAACCTCCCCAAAACCAGCAGGATCCTGGTCAGCCTCAAGCTTCCCCAAGGGGAACTTAATAATGTCCAGAGGTCATTACATCAACAAATCACACATTGCTTGAACATTGTGAGGGTCTTGTTATAAATCCTAGGACAAATATAGCCCTTCATAAGAAACTCAGCCATGGCCTCGTAACCCCAATGAGCGCTGGCATGCAAGTTTTGTAAGAGGGCCCATAATCCATGTCCTGGGAGAAGGCATTTCCTGTCCTTCTCCAGCCTATGTCCACGATAAACAACACCCAGTCTATAAGCTCTGTGCCCATCCTGTGAAATATATGATGGAGCCAGCACAGGCAAATGTGATGGTACAAGCGCACCCATAGACCAAGGGGACAGGGGACCTGATGCGGTAGACTTTTGCGGTGCGGTCGGCCAAGGCATTTCCCCTTTCATGTTCAATAGCAACCCCAACATGGGCCCTCACATGCATGACAGCTACCTTACGCGGGAGCAAAACAGCATCCAATAACCTTACAAATGTCCCGCCCATATTTAATAGGAGCAGTGAGTGAACCACACTCCGTCTATAATGCCCCACGTGTATGTATAACACAAACTTCCCCAAATATGTACTGTCTATAAATATATTAACCGCACCGTCTGAATTCTCCAAGGCCCTCGTCAAGGCAATGAGTTCAGCTTCCTGAGCTGAGGTATCTGCAGGGAGAGCAGCTGCTTCCACTACCTGGTCCAATGTGACCACGGCATAGCCAGCTAGCCTGTCTCCCTGACCCATAAAACTGCTGCCGTCTGTATACAGGTCCCTGTCCACCTCCTCCAATGGCTGGTCAAGTAGATCCAGCCAGCCAGAAAATACATCTGTAATAGTCTATACACAATCATGATCACCATCCTATTCCGGTTGGGGAAGAAAGGTTGCTGGATTGAACCTGCTACTGTGCGTAATATGAACTTGTGGGTTGTCAAGGAGTGCAATCTGATACTGCTCTAGTCAGGAGGCTGTAAGCCAATGCCCCCCCCCCTTAGACGCTAACAAAGCCTGGATGGAATGAGGTGATGCCACTGTGATAGGAGCCCAAAAGGTTAATTGTTCAGCAGCCTCCAAAAGAAGAACAACAGCTGCAGCAGCCCAAAGGCACACTGGCCAGCCTTGAGCAACAGTATCCAGTCGTTTGGAAAAATAGGCAACAGGGTGAGACCAAGTATCAAGGATTTGAGTAAGGACCCCAAGCAGCCACATACAAGGTGAATGGTTTAGTGACATCAGGAATGCCAAGGGCCGGAGCATTGTCTAAATCAGTTCGAATGTTATCAAACGCCACCTGACAATCCCTGGTCCATGCAAAGGTTCCTTATCTGTGCCTGTAGTGGCCTGATACAAGGGCTTAGCCATGAGAGCAAAGATGATGGCTAGTAACTTTAGCAAGCAAATACATCCTAAAAGGGCATAGGGCAGTCTGGAAGGTAAAGAAATTAATAAGTAAGGCGAATACCACCCATAAAGCATTCCAAAGGGTTGAGTATTGCAGCGGACACAAAATGGCCATTGGCCCAAAGACCTGGAACGTTTGTGAGGAAGGGCTTCCAAGGGGCTTATTTAATACTGAATGTGATGCTCCTGTACCAATAAAAAAAAAAGGTATTGTTTCTCTCTGACTTTGAACTGTATCAGGGTGAACAGGAAGAATCATCTATAAGAGCAGAGAGACAAAGCCCCCCAGCCCCTCACCCCCCTTATATCTGGAGCACGGTTGTGGAACAGCACCCTATAGGATAGTTAGGAAGGGAACATAAAAAAACATTCCCTGCTCCAGTGGCCAAATGTCATGCAGATACAACACTGCTCCCGTCTTAGGGCAAAAGACTGCAATGGTGGTCTGGGGGGGTGTACCTGGAATTTGGGTGACATTGTCATATTTCTCTCTCGGTGATAGGGGGGCCCTATCACTACTTGCCATCCTCTTCCACAAGTCCCACTTCTTCCCCCTCCCACTAGGGCAGGGCTTTGTGTGCGGGGAACCCTAGCTCTGTAGTGACATATGTAGAAAACCTAGCCCCAGAAACCAACTATAACAGTGATGGCGAACCTTTTAGAGACCCAGTGCCCAAATTGCAACCCAAAACCCACTTATTTATCACCGGGTGCCGGGTGGGCATGGCCGCGGTGGTCATGGCAGACTGGGTGGGCGGGGCCAGGGTTGCGGGGAGCAGTCCCTCGCCATCTCCGGGGCACGGCATGTGTGCCCACAGAGAGGGCTCTGAGTGCCGCCTCTGGCACGCGTGCCATAGGTTTGCCACCACTGAACTATAACAAATACGAAAGGCTGCTTCATTTCCCTTCCCTCAGAAAAGTCAAGCCGAAAAATAAAAGTATCAGAGAAGAGGGTTTTGTTTTTTTTCTCCCTCCTCTCCCTTCTTCCCCCCGCCCGGCTCAGTCAATAGCCCTGGGCAGATGGCCAAGAAACACAGAAGGAACAGATAAGCACTAACCGTGAACATACCAAAAGAAAGCTGACAGGTTTGCCCTATACACACATAAAAAAAACAATGCCAGTATTAACCCCAAACATACCAGCACCTATCACAAGAGAAAAACTTAATCAACAAATAATTTCCTCCTCAGGGTGATAGGATTAATCAATCCTTCTGAAAGGAGAAAAAAAACAAACTAGGAAAGTAAGAAGAACAAGCTTCTTACAAATCTCATCAAAACTTAAAATAGGAAAGAATACTAATTGTACCACGTATTCAGGTGATTTTTTACTAGCCAGTCCAGAAAGCATTGCTGAATCAGTTCTCTGTCTGGCTTTTGTAATAAAATCCACTTTCAGGCAGCTTCAGTGTTATGGTTCAGTGTCAACCATTTTTACTCATTTTACACTTTTCCTCCCAAGTCAGAGTTACTCACCATTCCTTTGTTCTACATTAAAGAAATGCACATTCTCTTTTTCTATATGTGCTGCTTTTTCTGCAGCTGCAGGAATTGTATCCAGAGAGGAAATATAATGCCTGCTCATGTTATTTGTCCCACAACTGACATGATGCATTCTCAAATATTATAACTTTTTTTCTAGCAGCATTTCTTACCAGACGTCTTTCCTCTGTTGTTAGAAAGACATCCAGCATGGCTTGGATGTCTGCCCAGTTAGTGGCATAAGTTTGAAGAATGAACAGAACCAATTCAGAATATTTGCATGGGGTTTCAGTATAAGAACCCAATCGGTCCTCCCATGCATAAAGATCAGATGTGGAGAAGGGGGTATGAACCAGGACCTTATTAGTGTCCCCCCTTCTAATAGCTACTTGCTATGAGAGAGTAGATCCCCTTATAGGGTGGTGGAGCAGAAGCTAAAGCAGGAAAAGGTGGTGCTATGGAGGGTCATCACAACCCACAGCCTTGAAGCACTTGCTTATTCTCGTATAAGGTCCCACAAAAAAAAGAGCATATTATGCATGCTGATCATGATCTATGCCTCTTTAAGCATAGTCTCCCATGGTATCAAAAACTCCCAAATTTATGGATCCTCCTATGGGCCAAACAGTGGGTATGTCTTGGTGACAGAAGGCATTGTACTTAATTAGAGTTTCAATTTCATATCCTGACAGGTTTTAAGTTTACCAAAGTTCCTTATGACACACTCAAGGGGGCTGAGGGCATATTCCTTCCTTTTTATTGATTCTAACTAGTCTTCTTGGGTTGAGCCCATGTGTTCAAGTCACTCACACAGCTTGCGCAGCCTGTTGGGCCACAAGAGATCCACTGACCTTCGGCTAAGATCAGTATCACGCCTAGGCCTGGTCAACAGCGGGAAATATATAAGGAGCAACCACAAACCATTCACAACCCGTTGGAGCACGAGAGTACAAGGTTAGCACCCCTTGCTTTCTAAGCCCCCCAGAACCCCCAAAAGAGGGAACCCCCAAAGGGGGGGCCTAGGTGCGGCTGGCACAAACCCTTCTGCCCAGCTCTGGTCAACGGTGGGAAATAATTCAAGGAAACAAACACACTTTTACACACATACACACTCCCCCAGGCAAGCCAGTGCAACAAAGTAACGTATATCTGTGTGTCCTACCTTATCTTCAGCCCTCCTGAGTATGCAGGAAACAAGTAAAAGGCAACCAAAAAGAAAAAAACTGGTTCCTGTTAAAAACCACAGTGAAGAGTCAAGAAGGGGGGCACCTCCAGGAAATCCCGGAGCGCGCTTGGTGCCTTCCCATTTCCTGAGCCTCCCTAGGACCAACCAAGCACCTCTCCTGGCTGGCTCGCCAAAAATGATATGCAGGTTCTGAGGTTTGGCTTGGGGAAAAAATACAGGAAACCAGAAGTTTGCCTTTAAGTTTTACGTGTTTATTCAGCTGAATAGAGATGGACTCTAAATGAGGGGAGCCATGGATGACAAGAGATCCTTGTATTTATTCTGTATAATTACATAAGCAACCCATCTAGCAAAGCCGACACACATAAGATAAAGATTGCACACAGTAAGTCTGGCACACTGTAGATAAGAAGGGCGAAAGCAGAAGTAGCTAAACATGTTCCCATTCGTATGTTCTTGGGTGGGTTAGGACATTGGGTGTTGTCCTTGCTGTCCTTTCATGACCCTGCATCCAGGACTACAAATGACCAAAGGTCCTGATCAGCACCCCCAGTCCTTTCCCTTCCCCCCCACAGGGTCCCCACAGGCTTTTTCCCACTCCCACTGGGTCCCTTCAGTCCTTAGTCCTTACTCCCACCCCACCAGGCCTCATCCCCTCCTCTACCCTTTGAACATCTCTGAACCTCATTTTGGGGAAGGAGGGGAGAACACGCATCCTTGGGCCTCAAGATCGTCTCCTGGAAGCAGCCATCATTTTCAGTGGGCCCTGGGTTCATCAGTGGGCCCTGGGTTCATCCCTGGGCCATGTGGTGGACTGGTGGAAGCGGCTGCCATTTTGCCTCACTGTTCGCACTGTCACGCGGAAGAGGGACAATCCTCTCTGTTTTGCTACCTTAACACGGGGAAAAAATGTACACAGGTTGTAAAGTTACAAGATAAACTAGCTTATTTGCCCTGCTTGAAATGTCCTAATTTCCATCTCTCAAACTGGCAGTGATGAAGAAGACCATTCCTGAATCTGAGAAAAATGAAAACATCAAGTTTAGCCATTCTAATTGCTGTTAGGCTTCAGCCTCTTAATTTATTTGTTGCCTTGATACTTGCCCCAGTCATAAATTCTATGAAAGTATGATATTTCTTTATGCATAGTTAAAAATTATCTATTTATCTTGGTAAGATAGAACAATGTGGGACAGTATAGCCACCAGGAGGATTTGCCATTAGCTGACCAACTGCATTCAGTGGCTATTCCTGAATGGAACTACATCTACATGTAGGGAAATATGGAGCGGGGTACCTCAAAGTTCGGTCTTGGGCCCAGTACACTTTGATATTCTTCATAAATAGATAGGCTCAAGATCCCAAAGGATCTTTATAGAATTGAGCATTGGGATCTATCCAACAAAATGCAGTTCAATGAGAGGGAAAGTAACGTCCTGCAGTTAGGCAGGAAAAACCAAATGCACTGGAATACAATAGTAATACCTAGATCAGCAGAGGAATCCTAGTGGACAAGTATGAGCAGCTGCAGCTGCCCCTCCAAAAAGCCAATGCAGTCCTAAGTTGCATCAACAGAGGGATAGTGTCAAGACAACAAGAAGTGATAGAACCACTTTACACCATGCTGGTGAGTCCATACTTGGGATACTGCACCCCGTTCTGGTCCCGTGATTCAACACAGATGTTAAGATTATGGAAAATGCGCAGAGAAGAAAGATGATAAATGGTCTGGACACTAAATGACAATCGGTTGAGAGAGCTAGGTATATATATAAAATAAAGATAAAAAAGGATATATGCAGTGTTATCTTCATTTTACATGTCAAAAGGGTCTCTGTCTCTCCCTCCCTCCCTCCCTCCCTCCCTCTCTCTTTCCCTCTTTCTGCCCTTGGTCTGCCAGTCCTCTTCTCCCACTCAGTGTATGTGTATGTGACAGAGAGAGAGGCACTTGCGCTTCCTCTCTCTCTCCTCTCCCTCTCTTTCTCTCTCTTTCCTCTTTCTTTCCTCTCTCTTTCTCTCTTTCCTCTCCCTCTCTGTTTCTTTTTCTCTTTCCTCTCTCTCTTTCTCTTTCTCTCTCTCTTTCCTCTCCTTCTCTCTCTTTCCTCTCCCTCTCTCTCTTTCCTCTCCCTTTCTCTCTTTCTCTTTCCTCTCCCTCTCTCTTTCCTCCCTTTCTCTTTCCTCTCCCTTTCTCTTTCCTCTCCCTCCCTCCCACCCTCTCTCTTTCTCTTTCCTCTCCCTCTCCTTCTTTCTCTCTTTCCTCTCTCTCTTTCTCTCTTTCCTCTCTTTTCCTCTCTCTTTCCTTTCTCTCTTTCCCTCTCTTTCTCTATCTTTCTATTTTTCTCTTTCCTCTCTCTTTCTCTTTCCTCTCCCTCTCTTTCTCTTTCCTCTCCCTCCCACCCTCTCTCTTTCTCTTTCCTCTCCCTCTCCCTTTCTCTCTCTTTCCTCTCCCTCTCCCTTTCTCTCTCTTTCCTCTCTCTCTTTCTCTCTTTCCTATCTCTTTTTCTCTCTCTTTCCTCTTTTTCTCTCTCTCTTTCCCTCTTTCTCTATCTTTCTATTTTTCTCTTTCCTCTCCCTCTCTTTCTCTCTTTCCTCTCCCTCCCCCTCTCTCTCCAAGTGAGGAGAGAGAGAACGAAAGGCAGACGGCGCCGAAGGGGCGGGGGGGGGGCAGCAGAAGGCAAGGGGCGGGGGGGGGGCAAGAGGCAGCAGAAGGCACTGAAAGGCACCCGGGGCACCACTGGCTCGGGGAGACGCATGGCCAGCTCGACTGCCCAGGGAGCGATGCCCCTGCTGGCTGCTGCCCCAGCCAGGACTGCCACCCGGACTGGCTCGGGGAGACTTGTGGCCAGCTCGGCTGCCCAGGGAGCGGCCCAGGGATGGCCCAGGGAGCAATGCCGGGCTAGGCATCTTTGCGCGGCGGAGTGGCAGGGCGCTCGCTCCCTTCTCCTGGCCTACTGCAAGTCCCTGGGCTCCGGTGAGCCTCTTTCCCAGCCAATGATGAAGCGGGTCTGCCTTGTCACGCTGGGCATGCTGGCGCCAGCCTTCCTGATCGCTGGCATCGCCCTCCTGGTGGCTCACATCATGGAGTACCTGGTGGACGGCCAGATCAAGCAGTTGAGAAACGGGGCACGCATGTTCCATGCTGCGATCCCCAGTGGGGGCGCTTAAGGAACGGTCGCCGCGTCTCCTTTGGGGACTGGGACTTCTCTTCCAGCCCCGACACCCATCCTGTGCCCGCACGTGAGAAAACTCCCTGCCCGTTCCATGGATCGTGGCTGGGGCACACCTGATCCAGTCCCTGAGCTCTGCGCCTTGCTCCCCATGATCCCTGCAAATGCATGTCCAGCCCCTGGTTGCAGCCACTCCCTGCAGGGCCCTAACCGCTCTTTGCACCCTGCTTTTCTCGGTCATCCTTCAGGGTGGCACCTTGCAAAACCGATTTTGTGAATGCAGGCTTTTCTTTTTTTTAAATTGATGTGCCTCTCCAGAAGCGAGAAAGCAATGTGACATTTTCAAGGCGAAGAGAAGGGTCTTAAAGCAGCTGTTTGTGAGGGAAGCAAATGCATCTGATGCATTTTTAGGGCAACAGTGGGAAAGAGCTGGCATCGGCCCAACAAAGTGCCATTTAATTAGCAGTTGCGATAAAGATCTGTTTACTTTAAAAATGGAGGCGGCATGGACGGAGAAGGGGAGCCCGAGGAAGGCGGCCCTCCTGTGAAACAGTGGGGGGGGAGGGAGTCAGGCGGCGGTGGCGTGGTGGGGAGCCTGAGGAACGTAGAAAAAGAGCCCACTCACCTTTCCAGCAGTCCTCCCGGCTCTTCCTCTGCTGTCGCCACGTTCAGTCCGAAGAACAAAAGAGGTTTGTGGGCAGTCCCACAAATGAAAGAAGTTCAACAAATCAATTCAAACTTCATGAGATTTTTTTTTTGTGGGAAGTTTGAATTGATTGGTTGAACTTGTTTAGTCCCACTTTTTTGGGGGGGGACTGCACATGGCGAAGGCAGACTGAGAGCCACAGGAGATGGCGGAAAGAGCCGCATGTGGCTCCGGAGCCGTGGGTTCCCTACCCCTGGTCTAGGCCATGGAAGAGAAGGATTGGCGGGGCAAGATAGCTATCTTCCACTATATGAGGGACTGTCAAAAGAAGAGGAGATGGACTTCTTCTCTAGAGCACCAGAGGGCAGAAGGAGAAGTAATAGGTAGAAGGTTGTCAAAGGAAGATTCAACTTAGAAGTCAGGAGAAAATTTCTGTCAGTGGATGCAATTGATTAAGCGAATAGCTGGCTTCCTGGCATTGTGGATGCTCCATCACTGGAGGTTTTCAAGAATAGACCGGACAGTCATTTGACTGGGGTTATATAAGGCTCCTGCCTTGAGCAGCGGGTTGGACTAGAAGACCCCTGAGGTGCCTTCCAAAGCTATGAGGCTATGATTCTATGAGTTTAGAGGCAGCTTAGAAAATTGGTACAGAGCAGCCTCATGAACTTGCTTCTGGTAAGGGTCCCTTTTTAAAAAAAATATTAGGCAAATTAAGATAGAATACAAACTCCAAAGAAAAAAGAAAAAAAAATACAACAACAAAACAAGAACAGGCAAAACATTAAAAAAGAAAGAAAATTATTATTAAAAAAGACAGAAACAGATTTACATATAGTAAATAAGTTGAATGTTGATAAACATATTGTAACAATTATTGTTGTTGTTAGTTGCGAAGTCGCAACTCCAGTGCAACGTTCCTCCAGGCCTTCCTGTCCTCTACCATCTTCTGGAGTCCATTTAGGCTCACACCTACTGCTTCAGTGACTCCATCCAGCCACCTCATTCTCTGTCATCCCCTTCTTCTATTGCCCTCAATCTTTCCCAGCATTAGACTCTTCTCCAGTGAGTCCTTCCTTTTCATTTGGTGGCCAAAGTACTTGAGTTTCAACTTCAGGATCTGGCCTTCTAAGGAGCAGTCAGGGTTGATCTCCTCTAGGACTGACTGGTTTGATCGCCTTGCAGTCCAAGGGACTCACAGGAGTCTTCTCCAGCACCATAATTCAAAGGCCTCAATTCTTTTGTGCTCAGCCTTTCTTATGGTCCAACTTTCACAACCATACATTGCAACTGGGAAAACCATGGCCTTAACTATACGTACTTTTGTTGGCAGGGTGATGTCTCTGCTTTTTTGTATTTTTTTCTAGATTTGCCATAGCTTTCCTCCCCAGGAGCAAGCGGCTTTTAATTTCTTGGCTGCAGTCCCCATCTATGGCGATCTTGGAGTCTAGGAAGATAAAATCTGTCACTATCTCCATTTCTTCCCCATCTATTTGCCAGGAATTGAGAGGGCCGGATGCCATGATCTTGGTTTTCTTAATGTTGAGTTTCAAGCCAACTTTTGCACTCTCCTTCTTTACCCGCATCAAGAGGCTCTTTAGTTCCTTTTCACTTTCTGCCATTAGAGTGGTATCATCTGCATATCTTAGGTTGTTGATATTTCTGCCGGCAATCTTAATTCCAACTTTTGATTCATCTAGCCCTGCCTTTCTCATGATGTGCTCTGCATATAAGTTAAGTAGGCAGGGCGACAGAATACAGCCTTGCCAGACTCCTTTCCCAATTTTGAACCAATCTGTGGTTCCGTCTCCAGTTCTCACTGTTGCTTCTTGACCCACATGTAGGTTTCTCAAGAGACAAATAAGATGGTCTGGTACTTCCATCTCTTTAAGAACTTGCCA
This sequence comes from Azemiops feae, assembly GCA_023970755.1. Classification (NCBI taxonomy): domain Eukaryota; kingdom Metazoa; phylum Chordata; class Lepidosauria; order Squamata; family Viperidae; genus Azemiops; species Azemiops feae. Next base: position 18,025 of record JALGBA010000673.1, read on the forward strand.
CAATTTGTTGTGATCCACACAATCAAAGGCTTTAGCATAGTCAATGAAGCAGAAGTAGATGTTTTTCTGGAACTCCCTAGCTTTCTCCATGATCCAGCGTATGTTGGCAATTTGATCTCTAGTTCCTCTGCCTCTTCAAAATCCTACCTGTTCTCGATCCACATACTGCTGGAGTCTAGCTTGTAGGATTTTAAGCATAACTTTACTTGCATGTGAAATGACTGCAATGGTGCGATAGTTTGAACATTCTTTGGCATTGCCTTTCTTTGGAATTGGAATGTAAACTGACCTTTTCCAATCCTGTGGCCACTGTTGAGTTTTCCAGATTTGCTGGCAAATTGAGTGTAGCACTTTTACTGCATCGTCTTTTAAGATTTTGAATAGCTCAGCTGGAATACTGTCACCTCCACTAGCTTTGTTGTTGCTCAGATTTCCTAAGGCCCATTTCACTTCACATTCTAGGAAGTCTGGCTCAAGGACAGTGACCACCCCATCATGGTTATCAGGGACGCTAAGCTCGTTCTTGTATAGTTCTTCTGTGTAATTTTGCCACCTCTTAATCTCTTCTGCCTCTGTTAGCTCCCTGCCATTTTGGTCCTTTATCATGCCCATCTTTGCATGAAACGTTCCCTTCATATCTCCAATTTTCTTGAAGAGATCTCTGGTTCTCCCTATTCTATTGTTCTCTTCTATTTCTTTGCACTGTTCATTTAAGAGGACATTCTTATCTCTTCTAGCTATTCTCTGGAATTCTGCATTCAATTGGGTGTATCTTTCTCTTTCTCCCTTGCCTTTCGCTTCCCTTCTTTCCTCAGCTATTTGTAAAGCTTCCTCAGAAAGCCATTTTGCTTTCTTGCATTTCTTTTTCTTTGGGATGGTTTTAGTTGCTACCTCTTGTACAATGTTGCGAACCTCCATCCATAGTTCTTCAGGCACTCTGTCTATCAGATCTAATTCCTTAAATCTATTTGTCACCTCTACTGTATATTCATCAGGGATATGATTTAGTTCATACCTGAGTGGCCTAGTGTTTTTCCCTACTTTCTTCAATTTAAACTAAATTTTGCAACGAGAAGCTCATGATCTGAGCCACAGTCAGCTCCTGGTCTTGTTTTTACTGACTGTATAGAGCTTCTCCATCTTTGGCTGCAGAGCACATAGTCAATCTGATTTCTGTGTTGACCGTCTGGTGATGTCCATGTGTAGAGACGTCTCTTGGGTTGTTGGAAAAGAGTGTTTGCTACAACCATCGTATTCTCTTGACAAAATTCTATCAGCCTGTGCCCTGCTTCATTTTGTACTCCAAGGCCAAACTTGCCTGTTGTTCCGGTTGTCTTTTGGCTTCCTATTTTAGCATTCCAATCCCCCATGATGATAAGGACAACATTTTTTGGTGTTGATTCTGTAAGGTGCTGTAGGGCTTCATAGAACCGGTCAATTTCATCCTCTTCAGCACCAGTGGTTGGGGCATAGACTTGGATTACTGTGATATTGAATGGTTTGCCTTGGATTCGCACTGAGATCATTCTGTCATTTTGGGGATTGCATCCCAGTATTGCTTTTCCTACTCTTTTATTGACTATGAAGGCTACTCCATTTCTTCTGAGGGATTCTTGCCCACAGTAGTATACCTGATGGTCCTCTGAATTAAATTCACCCATTCCTGTCCATTTTAGTTAGCTGATTCCTAAGATGTCGATGTTCAGTCTTGTCACCTCTTGTCTGACCACGTCCAGTTTGCCTTGATTCATGGATCTTACATTCCAGGTTCCTATGGAGAAAAAATCTTTACAGCATCGGACTTTCCTTTCACCACCAGATGCATCCACAGCTGAGTGTCCTTTCGGCTTTGGCCCAGTCGCTTCATTCTTTCTGGTGCTACTAGTACTAGCCCTCTGCTCTTCCCCAGTAGCATATTGGACACCTTCCAACCTTTTTGCCTTTTAGTACTGTCCATGGGGTTTTCATGGTGAAGATACTGGAGTGGGTTGCCATTTCCTTCTCCAGTGGATCACATTTTGTCACAACTCTCTTCTATGACCTGTCCGTCTTGGGTGGCCCTGCATGGCATAGCTCATAGCTTCATTGAGTTATGCAAGCCCCTTCGCCACGAAAAGGCAGTAATCCATGAAGGAGAACAATTATGTTTCATACCTTTGCAAAGCAGGCCCAAAATTTGTGAATTTCTACCTCTAGTTGGAATCAATTTGACCTTAATCTACTGTGTATAAAGGCAAACTGCTGAACAGATGAACCAACAGTAAAGTTAAACATCAAAGCCCTCTGTTAACCATCTATTATTGTATATATGCCTACAAGCAAAGAGAGAAACAATATTTGGAGCAATGAATTTATATTTAAAGTCTGCAGATGAATAATCCTGAATTTAGAAGAAACCAAAGAATTGTACATTTGTTCATTTCACTAACACAATTCAGAGGAAATTACAGCACGCTACACAGGAAATTCTTTGTATGCCATCTTTAATTCTTGAATGAAAAGGGAATCAATAAAATATACCTTGCGGTTCTTTTATTCCAGATTCCTCCATGCAACAGAGGTCAGATCCAATAGCTGAAATGGCCACTATCCCCATCCAAAACCTACGAGATGTACATTAAAAACGGCAGTGCAGGGTGTCCCTCTAAAAAGTTTAGCCTGGTGATCAGTCGGCCATGTGTTTTGGTGGGATATTCTATTCTTTTGTTTTCTTTTTAAAAATGTATTTTCGAAATATTTCTTCTACCATATATTCACAATCGCCCCCTCTTTCTTAGCCCCCATTTTCGAGGCCCTGCTGCATATTTTTCTCTCTGTGACCTAATGGAGACTTCTGTGCAAGCAAATTGACAGAAGTACATGGCATTTAGCATTTAGAAGAAATAGGTTGTCGTCCTTCAGGAATGGTATGCTGGGTGCTCTTGGATGCAGCCCTGGCCAGCAGGAGTGAAATTGGCTCCCCCGGAGCATCTGGCCTGATGTTGCTGCTCTATGTCCTAAAACCTTGGGAGCCACATTAAATAAATCATAAAGATTTCGGGTGTAGAGAGGTTTTGATCTCCACTGAGAGTCACCCCTAGGAAAGCTGATTGTATAATTGTGTAAAACCATCATGAACATTTGGGGCTCAGCACATAGCTAATCTTCTAATCTAACTAATCTAACTAGCATCACATTTCACAAGGCTCTGTTGCAAAGGTCGGTTGCTAGAAGTCAGAAACGACTTGATAGCTTTTAATGGGGGGGGGGATCGTGTAAACGCCTTAGGCAGGGACGAAACAAGCGTGTTTTTCACCTATCCGCTTCAAACAGGCAACATCTGTGCCTAGAAAGCGGACAATACATCAGGGGGAATCTGTGGTTGAGTTTAAAGGAGTTAAAACCATCGAGTACTATATTGCTAGAAAGGAGGGGAGAAGAGGGGAAGCCGCGAGGAACTTCCTCTTCTTGATCACTAATAGGAAGAAGATGCTGTGTAGGGAGGACTTTGTGCTCTTTCCAGATTGAAGCAGCAGCTGGAAGGTGAGTGGAGGGCAGGTCGGAGGAGAAGCCGGGAGCAAGCGGGGCTGTTTGGTTTCCTTCATGGCGTCCAAGCAGAGAAGCAACCAGGCTGAAGCATGTCAGCTGCTGCTGCTGCAAATCCCTTCCCTCCCCAACTTTTAAGTCCACTGGTGCTGCAGGCTGTTAAACTGGGGGCTGCGATTTTCTGCTGGTGGGAAGATTTAAAAAGTCTCCTTCAAGTGAAGGTTGATTCTTTGGGAATGGCTTCCCTTCAGACGTCGTGAGTGCTGCATCACTGGAGGTTTTTAAGAGGAGACCAGACAGCCATTTTCAGGAATAGTAATATGGTCTCCTGCCTGAGCAGTGGGTTGGACTAGAAGACCTCGAAGGTCCGTTCCAACTCTGTTATTATTATTTTACAATTTTTTAAAACTAATTTTCTATTATTACATTTGATTAGTGCTTAATAAACATCGTGTTGTCTGGTCCAATTTGTTTGCTTAATAATACAAGTTACATTCTTAGTCTCTACCCCTTTGCTCCAACCATGGAGGAAATAAATTCTATGTTTGAAAATATTCTGTATAAGTCTGTCCATTTAAGCACAGTCCAATATGCTTATTAAATTTTTCTGATATTATAGTTAATAAAAAGAGTTCAGGTTTAAAATCTACATGTTTCCCTAAAATCTTTTCTAACCCAGTGTATATTTTTGCCCAATTTTTTTTCTTTAACACAAGGCCACCACACATGGTAATACAGGCCAGGTGTTTGATTACATTTCCAACATTTACTAGACATATTTTTAAGCATTTTTGCTAATCTAGCAGGTGGTAAATGCCATCTATAGAACATTTTATGTAAGTTTTCTTTATAAGAAGTTGCCACGGTGAATTTATAATTTGTTTCCCAAAGATTTTGCCATTTCTCTAATTCTATATTATATCCAAAGTTTTTTGCCCACTGTATCATTGTTTCTTTCACTTGTTCATCCTTCATTTTTGAATTTAATAGAAAGTTATATAATTTCTTAATCAGGTTTTTATCAGAGGTCAACAGTATCTGATCAAACATTGTCTGTTCTTTATAAAAACCATATATTTTCGCATCTTTATCATAGCTCGATTGTATTTGCAACTGAGGCCACCATGATAATTCAGTACCCTGGTCTGCAAGGTCTTGTTTAGATTTTAATTTCCGTTCGGTATCCAAAATATCTTTAAATGTCCATTTTTTTTCATATTTCACTTGATTCAGGTGAACAAACGCTTCCATCGTTGAAAGCAATCCTGGGATTCTTAAGTAGATTTTATCTTTTATCTTTTCGCATACAAGAAGTAGTGTATTTCTTATATAATGATTTTGAAAGTATCTTATGAATTTTATTCTTCTCATACCATAGAAATGTATGCCATCCATGTTGCGGATCATGTCCTTCTAGATATAACAGTCTTATGTTTGGATCTTGTGGCATTTTCAGTTTAATTCTGGCCTTTGTTCCTTGCCAAATAAATTTCAAAATCAAAGTATTTAAATCATCAAAAAATTTCTTCTCTATTTTTATAGGTGCTATTTGGAACAAGAAGAGCAGTTTTGGTAAACTCTTCAACTTTCCTATTTGAATATCCATTTTTTCTGACAATAGTTCTTTTTGCTTAGATGTAAGGTTTTTAACTATAACTTTTGTTTTTTTCTCTATCTTCAATCCTGCTACTTCTGCAAATAACTCAATCCTTTTCAATAGTTTAGGGCAGACATGTCAAACTCGTGACGTCACGCGACATATCGGGATTGTTTTGCCATTGCCGGCAATGGGGCAGGCACGGCTTCTGGGTGACACGTCTGGCAGTTTGACATCCCTGGTTTAGCGGTTGTCTCCAATATTCTTCTGTGATAAATACCAAGACATCTGCAAATGCTTGTAATTTATAGCTTTCATCTTTTATCTCCATTCCTTTAATTTCTAAGTCTTGTCTGATGTTCCTGTTCAAAACTTCCAATGTCAATATAAATAGCAATGGGGATAACGGATATCCTTGTCTTGTGCCTTTCTTTATGTTAAAATTCCCTGTGTAGTCCCCATTTACAATTACTTTTGCTGTTTGTTTATGATATATTGTCTGAATTAATGTATCTTGAAAGCATTTATAGAACTCTGCAGGTAGTCCATCCGGTCCTGCAGTTTTATCATTTTTTTGTCTTTTTATAGCTTCCATCACTTCCATCATTGTTATTTTTTCATTTAGCGTGTTTTTAAAATTTTCTGGAATTTTTGGTAGATTGGCTTTTTCCATATATTGTGTTGTTTTTCCCAGAGAGATTTTTTTTCTATATCATATAGTTTTTCATAATATTCTTTAACTATTTTTTATTGCCTCATTTTGGAGTTGCACATCTCCCTTCTCATCTTACAATTTGTTTATCAACTTTTTCTCTCTTTCTGTTTTTAATTTATAAGCCAGCCATCTTCCCGGTTTATTTGCATTTTAAAAAAAAAAATGTTTTGCTCTTCTGATTTGTTGAGCCAACTCTTCTGACTTTATTAGGTTTAGTTTATGTTTAATTATCTCCATTTGTCTTTTAAGAGGTTTTTTTGTGGATCTTTTTGAAGTTCCACCTCCAATTTTTTAAACTCTTCCCTTAGCGTTGTACACTGTTGCTTTTTCTCTTTATTTTTTTCAGCCGTATAAGTTATAGCTAATCCTCTGAAGTGTGCTTTGGCTGTATCCCATATGTACTGGAGTGAAGTGTCTTCTTTTTTATTTTCTTTGAAAAAGAATTCCATTTCCTTTACTGCTATTTCTGAAATTCTTTCTCTTTTAATAAGAATTGATTCCATGTCCACCTTGATTTCTTCTTTACTCCTGTCCAACTCAGCTTTCTCGGATTATGGTCAGCCCAAATATTGGGTTCTATCTCAGCCTCATGTATATTAGTTCTTAATTTAGGGGACATCCATATCATATCAATTCTAGACCATGATTTGTGTCTATTTGAATAAAATGTATACTGAGTCTTTTTTGGGTTCATTTCTCTCCAGACATTCTATACACAGATTTCTTCTGCCATTTTAATGAACACTTTAGGTAATCTCTTTCTTCCTTTTTTCCCTATTTTATTACTTTTGTCATCTTATTTTTCATTCACAATTGCGTTAAAGCCTCCTACTAAACAAATATTTTGATATTCCATTTCCAATATTTTCCTATGTAGTTTTTGATAAAATATTTCTTGTTTATTGTTTGGTGCATATATTGCTATTATCAACATCTTTTTTTGATTTATCATCATTTCCACCATTAAAATTCTTCCTTCTTCCTTCAATGTCCCTTCCAACTCTGTTATTCTGTTATCCATCAGTTAAAGCCGCCACATCTCTAAAATTAGCTCAAAAACTTTGACTGTAAACTATTTTGGGACATTAGGGGGACTGAAGGCTAAAACATAAGGAACGGTTGCTAGAATTGGGTATGTCTAGTTTAATGAAGAGAAGGATGAGGGGGGACATGATAGCAGTGTTCCAATATCTCAGGGGCTGCCACAAAGAAGAGGGAGTCAAGCTATTTTCCAAAGCACCTGAGGTCAGGACAAGAAGCAACGGATGGAAACTAACCAAGGAGAGAAGCAACCTAGAACTAAGGAGAAACTTCCTGACAGTTAGAACAATTAACCAATGGAACAACCTGCCTCCAGAAGCAGTGAACGCTCCAACACTGGAAGTTTTTAAGAAGAGACTAGACAGCCATTTGTCCGAAATGGTATAGGGTTACCTGCCTGAGCAGGGGGTTGGACTTGATGACCTCCAAGGTCCCTTCCAACTTTATTATCATTACTATTATTACTACTACTACTACTACTATTATTATTATTATTATTATTGTTATTATTATTGTTATTATTATTGTTATTATTATTATTGTTATTATTATTATTGTTATTATTATTATTTTTCCAGGCTTGAAAGACATAAACTTTCTCCATATATACTTTTGTAGGAGTTTGTATCTGTACCTGTATTTCTCTCTGTATGCATATATCTGGAATTATATAATCTATCCCCATCACTTCCAGATGTATTTGATAATAACCCTTTGCATTGCTAAGGATTTGTGATTGACTGAAGTCAACAAGAAATTTGACCCAAATCAACAACTGAATTTGATTGAATGGATATTTGAACATGGATGTCGGTAGTATTCCATGTGTCAAATAAATCATAAACAATGTAAGAGATTATTCTATCATTGTGGCATGTTTGCTTTTTCATTGTAATGTATACTTTTTCCCCCACACCATTTTATAAAAATTAAAGTTACACTTTTCCTTAAATCTTATAGAAAAGAGGATGGGAAGAAGAGCACTCTGGACAGCTAAGAAGAACAAGCAACATTGAAAAGGAAAGAAAACCGAGCCAGAAATCAAAATATTTTCCATTTCCTTCAGAAAACCACACAATTCTCCTCCTCCTCCAGCAGCTCTTAGAAAAAAAGAGAGAAAATCAAGAAAGATTTCAAACTGGAATAAGTAGATTATTCAGAACTCAAGGATACCTTACGTGAAAAGTGAAGGGAGATTATTTTTCATTCAGTAAAAGAGGGAAATATCTGGAAGTCAGTTGGAGGAAAAGGTGAGTAGGAAAGTCACGTAGAGCAGAGAGTCATGCAGGCCTCGCCCTATGAGGAAGAAAACGGATTGAATGAAAGCACCACTAAACAAGGGATTGTCCATATTTTTGACTTCCTCAAGAATATCAGCTGTTGAAAAGCTCTGTACTTGTGTCTATTGTTGGAAAAGCACAGATTGCAAATCACAACTGATTATGCACAAGAGGAGCCACACAGGAGAAAAGCCATACAAATCATCTGATTGTGGCAAAAGCTTTAGTCAGAACAGCTCCCTTGTGGTTCATGGAAGGACCCACACAAGAGAAAAGCCATAAAAGCACTCCTAGTGCAGTAAATGCTTTAGTGAGCATGGCAACGTGGTGATACATCAGAGGATTCACAGCAGGGAGAAAACCTATGACTGTACTGATTGTGTGAAAGTTTCATTAGAAATTCATTAGAAATTTCATTAGAAAATCATGAGACACCATAGGACTTGCACAGGAGAGAAACCCTTTGAATGTCTTGATTGTGGGAAATGTTTCAGTAAGAATTCCAACCTAGTGAGACACCAGAGGACTCACTCAGGAGAGAAACCATTTGAATGTCCTTACTGTGGGAAAAGTTTCACTCTCAATTCCAACCTGATGATACACCAAAGGATTCACACAGGAGAGAAACCCTTTGAATGTCCTATCTGCGGGAAAAGTTTCAGTCACAAGTCCAACCTGGTGATACACCAGAGAACTCACACAGGAGAGAAACCCTTTGAATGTCTTGATTGTGGAAAAAGTTTCAGTCAGAATTTCAGTCTTGTGAAACACCAGAGGACTCACACAGGAGAGAAACCCTTTGAATGTTCCGATTGTGGGAAAAGTTTCAGTGAGAATTCCTGCCTTGTGAAACACCAGAGGACTCACACAGGAGAGAAACCCTTTGAATGTCTTGATTGTGGGAAAAGTTTCAGTCAGAATTCCACCCTTGTGAAACACCAGAGGACTCACACAGGAGAGAGACCCTTTGAATGTCCTGATTGTATGAAAAGTTTCAGTCAGAATTCCAGCCTTGTGAAACACCAGAGGATTCACACAGGACAGAAACCCTTTGAATGTCCTGATTGTGGGAAAAGTTTCAGTCAGAATTCCAACCTAGTGATACACCAGAGGATTCACACAGGAGAGAAACCGTTTGAATGTCCTTATTGTGGGAAAAGTTTCAGTCAGAATTCCCAGCTCATGAAACACCAGAGGACTCACACAGGAGAGAAACCCTTTGAATGTCCTGATTGTGGGAAAAGTTTCAGTGAGAATTCCAGCCTTGTGAAACATCAGAGGACTCACACAGGAGAGAAACCCTTTGAATGTCCTGATTGTGGGAAAAGTTTCAGTGAAAATTCCAGTCTTGTGAAACACCAGAGGACTCACACAGGAGAGAAACCCTTTAAATGTCCTGATTGTGGGAAAAGTTTCAGTCAAAATTCCAGCCTTGTGAAACACCAGAGGACTCACACAGGAGAGAAACCCTTTGAATGTCCTGATTGTGGGAAAAGTTTCAGTCAGAATTCCCACCTGGGAAAACATTAGACGACACACAGGAGAGAAACCGTTTGAATGTCCTGATTGTGGGAGACGTTTTAGTCAGAATTCCAACCTGGTGATGCACCAGAGGACTCACATGGGGGAGAAATCTTTCAAATGTCCAGTCTGTGGATGTTACTTCACTCATAAATCATCCCTTATTGCCCACACATGAGGCAAATGTTGAAGAGTTTAGGAAAGGCTTCAAATTCATTTGTGATCTCCCATTGAAATTGTAGTTGAGAAATTGACTATTTGAATTTTGGTCTGAATCTTTTTACTCAAACATGTCTCAGGATTAGATTTGTAGGTGGAGAGAAAAGGAAAATGGAAAAAGGCTAACTATCTATTTCTGATTAGCAGCAGCAGCTACTGGATATTTCCTTTTGTAGAATTTGTGGATTTCCTCAGAAAGGCTTCTGGGTGGTAGTTTTGTATATTGATTATATAATTCCCACATGTGGAGTTTCAGGTCTTCTACCTTGGTTTCTTCCAGATTTTGAGGCCCAGAAGTCCTCAGCCAGCGTAGAAAAGGTCCTCAAGATATAACTGTCATGGGCCTTGCAATTATGGTTGCATGTTGCAACGGCCGTTAAGTGAGACTTCTTTCCTAAACTACCCTGATCTCTCTGATGCAGCCATTAATTGAATGTGTCAGTCACTAAGTGGAACACTGACTACCTCAGGGTTGTGGAAAACTTGGAGGCCTAGTGCGGGCCCAGTCCTTTCCCACCCCAGGGTCTCCACAGGCTTTTTCTCCATCCCACTGGGTCCCTGCACGCCTCACCCCCTCCTCTTTCTTTTTAAGATTTCTGATCCTCATGTTGGGGAAGGAGGGGAGGGCGTGCATCCCTGGCCCTTGGGACTGTGTCCTGGAAGCAGCCGTTATTTTCAGTGGGCCCTGGCTTCGTCCCTGGGCCATGCGGTGGACTTGTGGAAGCGGCTGCAATTTGGCCATACTGTCATGCAGAAGAGAGACAAACCTCTCTCTTTTGCTACCCAATATGAGGGGGGAAATGTACAGTTGAAAATGTTTCATTGTTGATAAGGGGGAAAATGGGTATTTTAATAATTAAAAGATAATGTAAAGCTCATTACCCAACTCTTGCTCAGTGATACATACGGTGGGTTTCTAACACATACAATTGTTAACTTGTAATCTGTCTCTTGTGCAATCTACATCTCGTAAGTAATTGTTTCACTCAGCTTCCCTTTCCTCCTCATTTATTAATTTAAAAGTTCAGTTTCAATCATACATCACTCCCGCCACTCTCTGGCTCTGATGACGTGAGCTGCAGTTAGCTTCTGCCTCTTAATTTATTGTTTCATTGCTAGTGGATTTGCAAAATGTTTTGGAGATAGTATACTTGGACATCAGCAAGACATTTGACAAGGTAGAGCACGTTAACTTTTAGATAAGATAGAACAACATGGGATAGACAGAAGCAGCACTGGGTGGATTCGTAATTGACTGACCAACCACACTCAGTGGGTATTCCTCAATGGAACTATATCTACATGGAGAGAAGCATGCAGTGGGGTACCTCAAGGTTCGGTTTTGGCCCCAGGACTCTTCAACATCTTCATAAATGATGTAGAGGAGGGGATAGAAGGGAAACTTATGAAATTTGCAGATGACACCAAGTTGGGGGAAAGAGCCAATACTTTACGGCACTAGATCCACATGGAGAGAAGTAAGCGTTGGGGTACCACAAGGTTCCGTCTTCAGCCCAGTACTCTTCAATATCTTCATCAATGACTTAGATGAGGGAATTGAACGGGAACTCATCAAAGTTGCAGATGACACCAAACTGGCAGGAGTAGCCAACACCACAGAAGACAAACCCAGTATCCAAAAAGATCTTGACAGACTTGAACAATGGGCCCTATCCCACAAAATGAGTTTCAATGTGGAGAAAAGCAAAGTTTTACATTTAGGCAGGAAAAAAAAAATCAAAGGTACAAGTACAGATTGGGCAAGACCTGGCTTAAAAACAGTAACTGTGAGAGGAGCCTTGGAGTCCTATTGGATGATCACTTGACCCTGAGCCAGCAGTGTGCAGCAGCAGCCAAAAAAGTTAGTACAATCCTGGGTTGTATAAACAGAGGCATAGAATCAAGATCACACGAAGTACCATATCACAAAAAAGATGTTGAGACTTTGGAAAAAATTCAGAGAAGAGCAACTAAGATGATCAAAGTCCTGAAGACTAAACATATGAAGAACGGCTGCAGGACGTGGGCTTGGCTAGTCTAAAGCAGAGCTTTTCAACCTTTTCACCGATTGTACCACTTTTAGGATATCGCAATATTCGAGTACCACCTAGCAAGGTGTCAAAAACTTGATGACCAAAAAAAATCCCTGTTCAAAGTTGCAATTGCACTGAAATGACTTATGACCATTTTTCACACTTATGACCATTGCAGCATGCCCAGGGTCATTTGATTTATATTTGTATGCTTGGCAACTAATTCATATTTATGATGGTCACAGTGTCCCAGGGTCATGTGATCCACTTTTGCAACCTTTTGATAAGCAAAGTCAATGGTAGGGCTGCTGGTGGCCAAGTGCTCTGTCCTTCCCTGCCTCCGTCTTTCTCATGCCCACCTCCTTCTGAAGGAAGAATTTGAACCCATTCAGGAGAAAAATACTTCAAAATCCCTTGCAGCAAAACTTACAGCTAACAATAGCAGAGCAATAGAAGCTAACACGAGACATCAGCCAAATAGAAATTGCCAAACACTCCTTCATTGCACAAATCCCAGAACTTCAAAGTCACAAAAGCACATAAGAATCCTTCCACTCTCCATCTCCCTCCAGGTGATGCTACCTTTCTTCATTCCTCGTGGAGGGCAACCTCTCCCCTTCTGCATTTCTTGCCTGTTTGTTGCTGCCAGCACAGGTGTCTGCCACAGATTGTAGATCGGCTCATGGCTGGCCTGCTTGATCTCCTCCCCCCCACCATACTCCTTCCCCTTCGGTGCAGCTGGAGCTGACCCCACCTCCTCCCAAGGCTGCTGCTTTTTTTCTCTCCCCCTCTCCCGCCCAAACTGCCTCCTTTTATAGCCTCTCCTGTCTCCCCCCTCCTTTCTCATGGGGGAGGATGAACCAGAAGAGCCTGGGGCCTTTGCCTCACCCCAGCCACTCTGCAGCTCCAGAGGACTCTCTCACAGTAAGTCCTTGCCTGCGCTGGCTCTTTCCCTCCCCCACTACACTTGGCTAGGCAGGGCTGCGTACCACCTGCCACTTGTTAATGTACCACAAGTGGTACACGTATCACTGGTTGAAAAGCCCTGGTCTAAAGAAAAGAAGAAACGGGAGATATAGTGGTATTCCAGTATTTGAAGGGCTGCCACAAGGCAGAGGGGGTCACGTTAGTTACCAAAGCATCAGAGGGCAGGCCAAGAAACTGATTAAAGAGGGAAGCAACCTGGAATTAAGGAGAAACTTCATAACACTGAGGACAATCAACCAGTGCAACAGCTTGCCCCCAGAAATCGTGGGCTCTCCATCACTGGAAATTTTTAAGAAGAGACTAGACAATCACATGTCTGAGATGTTATAGGTTCTCCTACTTGAGCAGGGGGATGAACTAGAAGACCTCCAAGGTCCCTTCCAGCTCTATTCTAAAAGTGAAATTTTCTTTAGGGTTTTCCAAGGAATGCCTACAAGTAAAGAGAGAAACAATATTTGCAGCAATGAACTGATATTTAAGGTCTGCAGATGAATGATCCTGAATTTAGAAGAAACCAAAGAATTGTACATTTCTTCATTTCAAGAACACAATTCAGAGGACTAGTTACAATTTTTTTTCTAGTGGATCACATAGGTAAGTAGGCAGGTTGTCTGGGGATACATTTACCTTGTAAATTACAGCACGTTACACAAGAAGTACTTTGTATGCCATCTTTAATTCCTGAATGAAAAGGGAATCAATAAAGTATAACTTGCAGTTCTTTTATTCCAGATTCCTCCATGCAACAGAGCTCAGATCCAATAGCTGAAATGGCCACTATCCCCATCCGAAACCTACGAGATGTACATTAAAAACAGCAGTGCAGGGTGTCCCTCTAAAAAGGTTAGCCTGGTGATGAGTTGGCCATGTGCTTTGGCAGAATAGTATATTCTTCCCTTTTGTTTTCTTTTAAAAAATGCATTTTTGAAATATTTCTTCTACCATATGTTCACAATTGCCCCCTCTTTTTTTCTATAACAAGTTTTATTGAATTTTTTAGTTTTACAGCCAAGTGCTTAAGACTCATCGTGGAGATAGGGCACTCCATAAAACAAAATAGAATATACAATCATGCATAAACAATTTACATATTTTTTTTTAAGTCCTCCCTCTCTATTTTATCCATCAAAAAAGCAAGAACAAACAAACAAAACCAAACTATCAACGATATTTCCACCCATTTTAAGCTTAATTAACTATTAGCATATTCCAACTAGCATTACATAGACATATAGAATACGGTTCGAGTATCCATATAATAAAGACCATATTATTCCAAATATTCAGTTTGTATTTCTCAATTAAGTTCTATCTCTTATTCTATCTCACATACATATTTTATCAGTGAATATAACTTTACGTTTCCAAACCATTTTGGATTAGCTTAAATTGTTTCTAATTATTTCTAAGTTAAACATATATAAGTATATTTTAAAATTTCTCCACTATATTCTATTTCCTATATTCTAAACATTTTTATAAATCAACCCATTCTTTAGTCATTGCGTGTAAAGATATCATTAGTATTCCACCAGTCTCAATACAACTCCTGAATTTCGCTTTTCCCGTTTTCCATAGTTACTGTTCCAGACCATAGTCAAATCCATCATTCAAATCAATATTGGTCAGACTAAAATCTTAAACTTTAAAAATCTCAAAAATATTAGCTCACATAAAGTCTTTAAAAACCATTTTACCCATCAAATAAATTTTTAACACTCATTTTAAACCTGATTCTAGCTTTCTTTTTATGCCAAGCAGGTTTCCACAATACAGCTTTCAGCTCCTCCCATCTTGGTATTTGGTTATACACCTTTTCCCACAGTTGCGTCTGATCATAGTCTTCTTCTCTTTTTCCCAATATTGTCTGCACAATATATTCAGTCTTAGCCAGTGTGGTGATTATTCGTTGTTTATATGTACTGTCAGGATTTTTAATGTCTCGTATTAAAGAGTCCATTTCTGTTGTTTTTACATCTATAGATGTTTCAATTGAGTTTCGCTTTTGGTCTTCAAAAGTCTCCATCCTTTGTGTATAAAGTGTAACATCTTCCTCTTCAGTAGATTGTAAATATAGATCTTTCATCTCGTTAAATTGTGAATCCAATTGTATATCATGCTCAGTTAAGGTTTGAAATCCAGTTTTTTGCTCTAAACCAACCTCATTCCTTAGTGTCCTAAACTGTTCTTTTAATTCTTTCCTTGTTTCCAAAATTTTTGCTAATATCAATCCATAATTGAGCTGTGAATAAGCTTCCATCCTTCTCTCCTTTTTTTTTTTTCTATAATAAGAAAACAGCAGTGTCTGGGCATAGCACCAGGTTCAAAAGTTCAGCTACCATGGCAACGTTATGATAAGACATTCTGGGCTTCACGCCAGTTTCCAAGATAGATACAATGTAGCTCTCCAATCCACGTCTCAATAGCCAAGGCAGCTTTTTTTTTTCCTTTTCCTTTTTAAAGTGGATAAGAATGTTCAGAAGGGGGGGGAGGAAGAAAAACACTCCACCCCCCTCCCTAGAATTTCCACTTAAATTTAAAACAGGCAAACAAAGAGGAAAAGTCACAATAAGGCTTTTTTCTTCTCTTTTTTTTTTCCCAGGATCCCCCGGATTCCAACAGCTCAAATACACAATAGCAAAGTCACTTTTTTCCCCCGAGTGTTCAAACGCTGCTTTTTTTAAGGAAGGGAGTAGTTTCTAAAAGCTTTTCATAGGGAAATAAGGAAGGTAACAAGAAGGAAGGAAAGTTCTCACCCGGATCTTCCACGGTGGTTCTTTGTGCTTAGATGTTGCTGTGACTTTCGGCTGGAGCAGCTAAGGTGATTTTCTCGGACCTCAGAGGGAGCCGCCGCTCCCTCCGAGATCAACGAGTGCCCTCCTCTACGGTGGTCGCCCCTACAGGGCGACTTTCGACCCTGTCCAGGGTCTACCGGCGGGGGGAAACTGGACGGCCAAGAGAACGAATTCTCTGCACGTCCGCGGGCGCTGCCACCGGATCCGGAAGTCACAATTGCCCCCTCTTTCTTAGCCCCGTTTTCTTGGAATCCACATCCACTTCAGCCTTCTCCAACCAGCCCGCAGTTTCCATCCGTGGTCGGGGGGCTTCTGAGAAGTGGCTGTGCTCCCAGTCGCAGCTTCTTGGGAAGAGCTCAGCTCACAAAGTCACCTGGGTCCATTTGGGCAGAGCCATCCATTCATGTGCGCTCATAGGATCATATGAAAAAGAGTTCTATGGTTTTTACATATCAGGACATAGTAAAGTCATCTGGTCCTTAGCAGTTCTTAAAAATAGATAAATAAACCTCAGAGGAAAAACAACAACACATATTTGTATGCCATCTTGAGTTCCTGAATGAAAAGGGAATCAATAAAATATACCTTGCGGTTCTTTTATTCCAGATTCCTCCATGCAACAGAGCTCAGATCCAATAGCTGAAATGGCCACTATCCCCATCCAAAACCTACGAGATGTACATTAAAAACGGCAGTGCAGGGTGTCCCTCTAAAAAGGTTAGCCTGGTGATCAGTTGGCCATGTGCTTTGGTGGGATATTCTATTCTTCCCTTTTGTTTTCTTTTAAAAAATTATTTTAGAAATATTTCTTCTAGCATATATTGACAGTCTTAGCCTTAGTCTTAGCCCTGCATTTTCTGGACCCTGCTGCATATTTTCTCTCTCTGTGACCTAATAATTTCTGTGACTTTGATGACCAGGACTTAGGGGACAGTATCAATTATGAATACATACAGATGGCCCCTCTCTCTTTGGTCACTTGTAGTCCTGGATGCAGGGTCATGAAAGGACAGCAAGGACAACACCCAATGTCCTAACCCAGTGGTTCTTAACCTTTTTGAACGAATCGCCCCCTTGAGCCAATGAGGAAGTTGTCATCCCCCCCTCCCCCAACATAACCTCTCAATCACAACATAGGAAATAATTCTTCAATTTATGCAAACACTTTTTGTTTTCTTTAAAATTGTCATCAGGACATATTGATGTAAATAATTTATGTCCAGTCTTTCCCCCATATCTCAACTGTGTGAAAAAGTTTGGTGCCACCCGTCACTTTATTCCCAAACTTTGTGATACATATATTTCATTATTATCTTATTTATTCAAGACACTTAAATGTAATGACCACTGAAAACAAAATTCAATTGCAAGAAAGTGAAATACCCGAAAAGAAAAACAGTAACATTTAATGATTGAATTACAAGTGAAATTTAAGACGCAAAAAGAAATATAAAAAGGGCATAAGAACAAACTGCAATGCAGGAACTAAGAATTTCAAGACGAAAACTCTGAAACTAAATTAAGATTTGAAGAAAGTATATATAGTCACGCACACTGTAAAAAGGATTAAAAAGACACAAAGAAAATATAATATCGAACTGGAGTGAATGCTAAAAAAGTACAATACAAAGAGACACACAAAATGTTTTACAGAGCACAACTGTACTATACTGAAGCTAGCTGGAGGAACATTTGAAAACACAATTTAATCCACTAATAGCGAGTGATCTGATGTTTTTGTACGACAGATACACAGCGATTCACTGTACGAAAAAGTCTCAAAAGTGTCCTCAAAACGTCTCGCTCCATCGCCCCCATATCACCCCCTTTTCGTTCCTTCGCCCCCGTGTCGCCCCTTTTCGTTCCATTGCCCTCCTGAAAAATCAAATTGCCCCCTGGGGCGCGATATCGCCCAGGTTAAGAACCACTGTCCTAACCCACCCGAGAACATATGTTATCTTTAGGGAAACACCCAAAAGGGAACATGTTTAGCTACTTCTGCTTTCTCCCTTCTTATCTACAGTGTGCCAGACTTACTGGGTGGAATCTTTATCTTATGTGTGTCAGCTTTGCTGGATGGCTTCCTTACGTAATTAGAATAAATACAAGGATTTCTTGTCGTTCATTGCTCCTCTCATTTAGAGGGGTCCGTCTCTATTCAGCTGAATAAAAACGTAAAGCTTGAAGGCAGCTTCTGGTTTCCTGTATTTCTTTATCAAGCAAAACCTCAGAACCTGCATATCAACGTCTGTGCAAGAAAATTTACAGAAGTTCATGGCATTTAACATTTAGCAGATATACATTGTCCTCCTTCAGGAATGATGCTGCCATGCTGGGTGCCCTTGGATGCAGCCCTGGCCAGCAGAAGTTGCCTCCCCTGGAGGATCTGGCCTGATGGTGTTGCCATGGCCTAAATCCTTGGGAGCCACAGGAAATCGGTCATAAAGATTTGGGATGTAGAGAGGTTTTGATCTCCACTGAGTCACCCTTTAAAAAGCTTATTCTGTAATTCTGAAAAACGGTCATGAACTTTTAGGGCTCAGCACACAGCGAATCTTCACAAGCTAAGTAGCATCACATTTGACTATTTCACTTGGATCAGTTGCAAAGATCGGTTGCTAGAAGTAAAAAACAATTTGATAGCTTTTAATCGGGGGAAAAAATCTTGCAAACGGCTTAGATAGAGATGAGACAAGCATGGTTTTTTTTGCCACCTATCCATGGTCAAATAGGCCAGGGCTTTCCCACCTTTTTACCGATTGTACCACTTTTAGGATATGGCAATATTCGAGTACCACCTAGCAAGGTGTCAAAAACCTGATGACCAAAAAAAAATGTTCAAAGTTGCAATTGCACTGAAATCACTTATGACCATTTTTCACACTTATGACCATTGCAGCATTCCCAGGGTCATGTGATTTATATTTGGATGCTTGGCAACTGATTCATATTTATGATGGTCACAGTGTTCCAGGGTCATGTGATCCCCTTCTGCAACCTTTTGACATGCAAAGTCAATGGCAGAGCTGCTGGTGGCCAAGTGCTAAGGCGGGACTTCCCTGCCTCCCTTCCCTGCCTCCCTTTTTGAAATTCCCATCTCCTTCTGAAGGAAGAATTTGACCCCCCCCCATATTTTCCCTCTTCCATATATTGATCAAACAAGGAAAGGCCTCCAGAGACAGAAAAGACAAGCTGCTGAGTGAACTAGCTTAAAAAGGCACATTCCCCTTTAAGAATTAGCTACTGGCTAGAAAGGAAAGTAAGGAGCGCAGCTGGCACTTAAGGAAGAAAAAAAATGTAAGTACTGGCTGCCAGCTAAGGCAGCCTCCCCAAATGGCTCCATTCATAAGTAAAGGAATGCTACAGGCAAAATCCATTCAGGAGAAAAATACTTCAAAATCCCTTGCAGCAAAACTTACAGCTAACAACAGCAGAGCAATAGAAGCTAACACGAGACATCAGCCAAATAGAAATTGCCAAACACTCCGTAAGAACACAAAGCCCTCATTGCACAAATCCCAGAACTTCAAAGTCACAAAAGCACATAAGAATCCTTCCACTCTCCATCTTCCTCCCTTCCTCCATCGTGCCTCACCTCCAGCCATTGCTGCCTTTTTTCATTCCTTGTGGCGGGCGACCCCTCCCCCACTGCATTTCTTGCCTGTTTGCTGCTGCCAGCACAGGTGGCTGCCACAGCAGTTGTAGATCAGCTCATGACCGGCCTGCTTGATCCCCTCTCCCCCCACCCTTCTCCTCCTTCTTCTTTCCCTTCGGTGCAGCTAGAGCTGACTCCGCCTCCTCCCAAGGCTTTTGCTTTTTCTCTCTCTTCTTCTCCCGTCCAAACTGCCTCCTTTTATAACCTCTCCTGTCTCCGCCCCCCTTCCTCCTTTCTCATGGGTGAGGGTGAGGCAGAAGTGAGCCTGCGGCCTTTGCAGCTCCAGAGACTCTCTCAGTGTAAGTCTTCCCTGAGCTGGCTCTTTCCCTCCCCCACTACACTTGGCTAGGCAGGGCTGCATACCACCTGCCACTCATTAATGTACCACAAGTGGTACGCGTACCACCAGTTGAAAAGCCCTGTCCTAGTGGACAAGTAGGAGCAGGGAATTTGCTGCAGCTGCTCCCCCAAAAGTCAATGGGATAGTGTCAAGACAACAAGAAGTGATAGTACCACTTTACACCACGATGGTGAGTCCACATTTAGAATACTGCACCCCGTTTTGGTCCATGATTCAACACATGTTGAGGCCCTGGAAAAATATGCAGAGAAGAAGAAAGATCATAAATGGTCTGGATGCTAAATGACAATCGGTTGACAGAGCTAGGTATGTGTAGGGCAAGCCATGGAAGAGAAGGATTGGGGGGCATAATGGCTGTCTTCCACTACTTGAGGGGCTGTCAGGAAGAGGAGATGAACTTATTTTCTAGGGCAACAGAAGGCAGAACAAGAAGTTCATGGGTGGAAGGTTGTCAAAGGAAGATCCAATCTAGAAGTAAGGAGAAATAAGTAAGTAGAACTTCTGGTTCTGGATCGCGGCACTGGCAGTTGGGCGAAGAGAGTCTTCTCTTCGCCGGCTGGTTTCCCTTCGCCGGTAGACCCTTTACAGGGTCAAAAGTCGCCCTGGAGGGGTGACCACTGATGAGGAGGACTCTCGACCGCAGAAGAGCGGCAGCTCCTTCCGCAGTCCGAGGCAGCTCCTTAGGGCCGACGGAGAAAAGATCGGCTATTAACATGGCCGATCACCTAGCCGCTCCAGCCGAAAGTCAGAAGAACATCTAAGTGAAAAGAACCACTGTGGAAGATCCGGGTGAGACCCTTCCTTCCTTCTCTGTACCCTAACTATCTCGCTGTGAAAAGCTTTTGGAACTATTTCCCTGCTTTAAGAGACCGGCGTTTGGATACTTGGGAAAACGAGCTCTGGAAACAAAAGAAAAAATAATTAATCTTTACTGACTATTTTTATTCTTGGACATTCTGGGATCCTGAAAAAATCCCTACCATAGAATTTTGTTATTTTATCTACTTATTAAGCTGGGGGATATTGTCTTTTCTTTTTTTTTACCTTTTAACTGGCTAAAACTTTATTGGAATTTGGAAAAAAGATTCTACAATCTACTTAGGACACCTTGTGGCAAAAGCCGACATTGCAATTGTATTTTCTCTTTAATTCTGAGACTGGATTTGACCTTCAAATTACTATAACAGGGAAAAGATCACGGATTTGAAACAGCTGGGTGGTGAAATTGCTTGCTAGAATTGTGGAGGTGGAGGTGGGCTGACTGTTAACAAACATAGCCTCCACCAAAAAACTAAAAGATTATCTCACCACTGAAATGGGGCTTATATTGGACAAAATCTTGGAACTTAAGGAGCAAAGGATTTTTAGAATAAACATTAAAGCTGATACTTCAGAACCAAAAATTGAACCTCAGATTTTAACTGATCAATTTATAGACCAAGGAATAACAGAGGAGGAACAGACCAATCTCAAAGAGGACTGTATGCAACAACATACACAATTTAATGAGATGGAGGAATCTCAGCCACAATCTAACTGTAAACCTATACTGGAAAAAATTGACGAAGCTACTGAGCAAGGGAATGCTAGAATAAAAGCTTCTATTCTAAAACTTCAGACTGACGTCCAGACTCCAACTGACTACCCCATAAGTCAAATAACAATAGAAGAGGAACAAATCAACATAGAAGAGGACACCATACAATCCCACGTACAATTCATTGAGAACTTTGATGACCAAAGAATGACTTCAATTAAAACATTTGCAATGCCAAAAGCAACAGGAACCGATTTGCAAATACAAGGCACTGAAAATTGTGACAACATGGATAACCAACGAGTAACCACAACATAGAACAAAACTGAATATACTACTCAGATAGTACTGGAAGAAGGAGAAGAGAAATATGACCAGATTGAACTGTTGATAAATATGTATAACCAAACACTGAGATTTGATGATATAGAGGCTCTTTTATGGAAACCTGCCTGGCACAAAAAGAAAGCTAGAGTTAGATTTAAAAATGAGATTTAAAATTTTACTTAACGGGTTAAAAAGGCTCTTAGAGATTTTGACTGAGTTAACACTACTGAAATGAAAATTATTGATTTGATCATAGTTTGGAATTGTAATATGAAAAAGGTTGTAAACAAGGAGTTATTAGAATAAGAAATAGAATATAGATACGAAATGTAGCAAGAAGGTATCTTTTGGAATAATATGTTTGTTGTAGGTATGATAATTCTTTTTTGATGGGATTTAAATTTTATTTAATGAGTTAAAAAGTCTTTTTAGAGATATGGATTGATTTATAAAATATATATCTGAAATAGAGTAAGAATGTATTTTTTGGAGTAATATTTTTACTTTAGGTGTGATAATTATTGTGCAATGGAAGGAGAACAAGAAAACGGATTGTGATAAAAGAAGACATGTATTTATCAATGAATTACTAGAATAAGAAATAGAATATAGTTGGAAAGTGTAAAAACATGATTGGAATAATATGTTTATTCTAGATATAATTATTATCCTATGAAATAAGGGAAATTAGGGATACCCAAAGTGTAAATTATATATTTATTTAAGGCTAAACTGGAACATGGTAACTGTAAGTTAGTAAAGCTTAAAAACAGGATTTGGATCGATATAGGTGAAATGTTACTGATATATATATATTTAATTGATTGAACTTTATTTAGAAATGTATTGACTATGTTATATCAATTGAGGAAAATAGAGAAGGAATTTTTAAAGAATTAACCTGAACTATACTTGTACGATTGTGCCTTTTGATGATTGACTACCCCATCTCCATGTTGTTTTCTAAGCACCTTGATGTAAAACTAAAAAACCAATAAAACTTGTTTAAAAAAAAAAGGAGAAATTTTTTGTCAGTGAGTGCAACTGATCAATGGAATAGCTGTCCTCCTGGCATTGTGGATGCTCCATCACTGGAGGTTTTCCAGAATAGACTGGACAGTCATTTGACTGGGGTTATATAAGGCTCCTGCCTTGAGCAGCGGGTTGGACTAGACCACTGAGGTGCTTTCCAACCCTATGATGCTATGATTCTAGATTTAGAGGCAGCTTAGAAAATTGGTACACAGCAGCCACATGAAATTGCTTCTGGTAAGGGGCCTTTTTTAAGAAAAAATATTAGGCAAATTAAGATAGAATACAAACTCAAAAGAAAAAAGACAAAAATTACAACAACAAAACAAGGATGGGCAAAACATTAAAAAAGAAATGTGCATTAAAAAAGACAAAAGACAAACAGATTTACATACAGTAAATCAGTTAAATGTTGATAAACATAGTGTAACAATATTAGTTTCCTACCCTTGCAAAGCAGGCCCAAAATTTGTGAATTTCTACCTCTAGTTAGAATCAATTTGTCCTTCATTTATCTACTGTCTGTAAAGGCAAAGTGCTGAACAGATGAACCAACAGTAAAGTTAAACATCAAAGCCCTCTCTTAACCATCTATTGTATTTAACTACAATGGCTTGTTATTTACGGTAAGTCACCCCAATCATTGTCTCTGATCCGTCCAGGATCAAATATACTCGTCTGATTCTTAATAATAAAGCTTTTCCTTAAGATTTTGATTGAGGACTTTCCCAACAATTGTGTCTTATTCCCAAAAATCATAAACCTCTGTTGTCGATACATTTTATCAAAAAAGTTCAGTCTAAATTGTTTTCCAGTTAAATAAGTCCATTCCCCAATCTTCTTAAGAAAGTCCAGTTCATCACTCATCGAGTCTGTTTAACTCCAAATCTTTGGAATCCACATCCACTTCAGCCTTCTCCAACCAGCCCGCAGTTTCCATCCATGGTCAGGCGGCTTCTGAGAAGTGGCTGTGCTCCCAGTCGCAGCTTCTTGGGAAGAGCTCAGCTCACAAAGTCACCTGGATCCATTTGGGCAGAGCCATCCATTCATGTGCGCTCATAGGATCATATGAAAAAGAGTTCTATGGTTTTTACATATCAGGACATAGTAAAGTCATCTGGTCTTTAGCAGTTCTTAAAAATAGGTAAATAAACCTCAGAGGAAAAACAACAACACATGAGATATTATACCATGTCATCATTTTCAGTTAAAAGAAATTTTCTTTAAGGTTTTCCAAGGAATGCCTACAAGTAAAATAGAAACAATATTTGGAGCAATGAAATGATATTTAAGGTCTGCAGATGAATGATCTGATTTTTGAAGAAACCAAAGAATTGCACTTTTGTTCGTTTTGCTAACACAACTCAGAGGACTGGTTACAATTTTTTTCTACTGGATCACATTATAGGTAGGTAGGTAGGCTGTCTGTGGGGGAACATTTACGCTATAAATTACAGCATGCTACATAGGAAGTTCTTTGTATGCCATCTTTAATTCTTGAATGAAAAAGAAATCAATAAAATATACCTTGCGGTTCTTTTATTCCAGATTCCTCCATGCAACAGAGGTCAGATCCAATAGCTGAAATGGCCACTATCCCCATCCAAAACCTACGAGATGTACATTAAAAACGGCAGTGCAGGGTGTCCCTCTAAAAAGTTTAGCCTGGTGATCAGTCGGCCATGTGTTTTGGTGGGATATTCTATTCTTCTTTTGTTTTCTTTTTAAAAATACATTTTAGAAATATTTCTTGTACCATACATTCATAATCGCCCCCTCTTTCTTAGCCCCCTATTTTCAGGCCCTCCTGCATTTTTTTTTCTCTGTGACCTAATGGAGACTTCTGTGCAAGCAAATTTACAGAAGTACATGGCATTTAGCATTTAGCAGATATAGGTTGTCCTCCTTCAGGAATGGTATGCTGGGTGCTGTTGGATGCAGCCCTGGCCAGCAGGAGTGAAGTTGGCTCCCCTGGAGCATCTGGCCTGATGTTGCTGCTATGTCCTAAAACCTTGGGAGCCACCTTAAATAAGTCATAAAGATTTCGGGTGTAGAGAGGTTTTGATCTCCACTGAGAGTCACCCCTAAGAAAGCTGACTGTATAATTGTGTAAAACCGTCGTGAACATTTGGGGCTCAGCACATAGCTAATCTTCTAATGTAACTAATCTAACTAGCATCACATTTCACTAGGCTCTGTTGCAAAAGTCGGTTGCTAGAAGTCAGAAATGACTTGATAGCTTTTAATCGGGGGAAATCGTGCAAACGCCTTAGGCAGAGACCAGACAAGCGTGTTTTTCGCCTCCTATCCGCGGTCAAACAGGCAACATCTGTGCTTAGCAAGCTGACAATACAGAAGGCGGCATCTGTGGTTGAGTTTAAAGGAGTTAAAACCATCGAGTACTATATTGCTAGAAAGGAGGGGAGGAGAGGGGAAGCGGCGAGGAACTTCCTCTTCTTGATCACTAATAGGAGGAAGATGGTGTGTAGGGAGGATTTTGTGCTCTTCCCAGATTGAAGCAGCAACTGGAAGGTGAGTGGAGGGCAGGTCGGAGGAGAAGCCGGGAGCAAGCGGGGCTGTTTCGTTTCCTCCCCGGCGTCCAAGCAGAGAAGCAACTAGGCTGAAGCATCTCAGCTGCTGCTGCTGCATTTTCGTTCCCTCCCCAACTTTTAAGTCCACTGGTGCTGCACGCCGTTAAACTGGGGGCTGCAATTTTCAGCTGGTGGGAAGATTTAAAAAGTCTCCTTCAAGTGAAGGTTGATTCTTTGGGAATGGCTTCCCTCCAGACGTCGTGAGTGCTGCATCACTGGAGGTTTTTAAGAGGAGACCACACAGCCATTTTCAGGAATAGTAATAGGGTCTCCTGCCTGAGCAGTGGGTTGGACCAGAAGACCTCCAAGGTTCCTTCCAACTCTCTTATTTATTTATTTTACATTTTTTAAAACTAATTTTCTATTATCACTATTATTTGATTAGTGCTTAATAAACATCGTGTTGTCTGGTCCCATTTGTTTGCTTAATAATACAAGTTACATTCTTGGTGTCTACCCCTTTTCTCCAACCATTGATGAAATAAATTCCATGTTTGAAAATATTCTGTATCTTCTTTCTCTTTCATCCTCAATGTAAGTCTGTCTATTTCAGCACAGTCCAATATCTTCTTGATTATCTCTTTGTCTAGTGGTGTTCTTCATTCTTCCAGTGCTGAGCAAATACAATCCCTGCTGCTGTTAATACATGCAATGTTAAATATACACTTTGCTTATTAAAGTTTTCTGATATTATACCTAATAAAAATGTAATATAAATTGCATTTCCAACATTTACTGGACATATTTTTAAACATTTTTGCTAATCTAGCAGGTGGTTAATGCCATCTATAGAACATTTTATATTAGTTTTCTTTATAAGAAGTTGCCATGGTCAATTTATAATTTCTTTCCCAAAGATTTTGCCATTTCTCTAATTCTATATTATATCCAAAGTTTTCTGCCCACTGTATCATTGTTTCTTTTACTTGTTCATCCTCCATTTTTGAATTTAATAGAAAGTTTTAGAAAGTTCCATCGTTGAAAGCCATCCTGGGATTCTCAAGTAGATTTTAGCTTTTATCTTTTCGCACAGAAGTAGTTTATTTCTTATATAATGATTTTGAAAGTATCTATGAATCTTATTCTTCTCATACCATAGAAATGCATGCCATCCAAGTTGCGGATCATGTCCTCTTAGATATAACAGTCTTTTATGTCTGAGAGTTATCCATTCTTTTAGCCATATTAAGACGCATGCTTGATAATATAAGACCCAATCTGGTAATCCATAACCTCCATTTTCTTTGGATTCTTGTAGCATTTTCAATTTAATTCTGGCTTTCCTTCCTTGGCAAATAAATTTCAAAATCAAAGTATTTAAATCATCAAAAAAATTATTCCCTATTTTTATAGGTGCTGTTTGGAACAGGAAGAGCAGTTTTGGTAAACTCTTCATTTTCACAGTAGCTCCTTTTTCCATTTTTCTAGATCTAATTTTATTTGATTAAGTAATGTTATGTAGTTATCTTTTAATAATAATAATAATAAAGTTGGAAGGGATCTTGGAGCTCATCTAGTCCAACCCCCTGCTGAGGCAGGAAACCCTATACCATTTCAGACAAATGGCTGTCCAGTTTCTTCTTAAAAACTTCCAGTGTTGGAGCATTCACCGCTTCTGGAGGCAGGTTGTTCCACTGGTTAATTGTTCTAACTGTCAGGAAGTTTCTCCTTAGTTCTAGGTTGCTTCTCTCCTTGATTAATTTCCATCCGTTGCTTCTTGTCCTGCCTTCAGGTGCCTTGGAACATAGCTTCACTCCCTCTTCTTTGTGGCAGCCCCTGAGATATTGGAACACTGCTATCATATCCCCCCTCATCCTTCTCTTCATTCATTGGCGGCGCCTTGCTTGGCTGCGGCTGCTTCAGCTCTCAAAGGTGTGGGGGTTAGGGAGGGAAATGTACAATCCGGACTGAAACACTTTTCGGAAATAGGGACAACTAAGCTGAGTTGGGCTGCTAAACTTTCATACGAACGTCAGTCCATATTGGAGATGAAGAGATTCAGCGTGGAAGGAACGGTGGAGAAAACTGTTCAGGAGAGACTGCATGGCTTCGGATTACTGCGAAGGAGGAGGAGAAAACCAGGGACGGAGTTGCCGGCAGCTGACACGGAGGGTGAGAGATCAGCTGAAATATCTGGAGGAGCTGGGAGGAAGAAAAGGAATTGCTGGAAGGGGAAACAGCATCGTGCTCAGTGTTTTGAGCAGCAAAAGCAGCAAAGGCAGCGTTTCGGGCCGCAGGGGCAGAGTGGAGAAGCAGCCATTGTAGCTGGGAAGTTTCCCTCCGCTGCTGTTTATCTCCAGAAGAAAAGAAGGAGGTGCGACCGGAAGAGGAAGCGTGGCAAACGTGGAGGCCTAACATCTAGGCTGAAAGCTAGACCTTACAGAGTGTCTCTTCCATCTATTTTGTTTGCAAATGCTCGCTCCTTAGAACCAAAAATGGATTACTTAAGGCTGGATTTAACAACAAATCAGGAGGTGAGAAATTGCTGTGTTATTATTGCAACAGAGACTTGGTTAAAGCCCTCTGTTCCAGATAGTGCTGTTAGCTTGATGGGATTTTCAACATTTCGGTTGGACAGGAGTTCTACTCTTAGTGGCAAATCCAGGGGAGGGGGTGTCTGTTTTTATATAAATGACAGATGGTGTAATAATGCCAAGGTGGTTTCAAGTCTGTGCTCCCCAGATGTGGAGCTTCTGACCATCAAATGCAGACCCTTCTATCTGCCTAGAGAATTCTCTGTTACCATTATCACAGCTGTGTATATCCCCCCTGATGCAAACAGAGAAGAGGCCCTGAAGGTTCTCCACCATACCATCAGTGACTTACAAACTACTCACCCAGAAGGTGCATTTATTGCTGTGGGAGACTTTAACCAAGTGGATTTGAAAGCTACCCTGCCACATTTCCATCAATATGTGGACTTTGCAACCAGAGGGGACAATACACTGGATCTTGCTTATTCCAACATCAAGAAGGCTTTCAAAGCTATCCCCCGCCCTCACCTGGGCTCCTCTGACCATCTCTCAGTGCTGCTTATTCCAGCATATAAACCTTTATTAGTCAGAGTGAAACCTATAGTAAAGCAGGTGAGGATTTGGACAGAGGGAGCTATAGAAGCATTACAAGACTGCTTTGAATGTACAGATTGGGGCATGTTTAAGGAAGCAGCTACTGATAACCAACATACAAATGTTGAGGAGTATGCCACCACGGTGTCTGCATATATCCAAAAGTGCATAGAAGATGTCTGTGTCCTGAAAAGCTTTGTTGTGAGGGCGAATGAAAAACCGTGGCTGACTTATGAGGTCCGCAAGATGCTGAAAGCACGGAATGTGGCTTTTAAATCTGGGGACATGCTGGCACTTAGAACAGCCAGAGCAAATCTGAAAAGTGCCGTAAAAGGTGCAAAGCAAGCCCATTGCCAGAAAATTCAGAACTTTTTTCAGGACCAAACAAACACCAGGCAAATGTGGCAAGGGATCCAGGCCATTACGGATTACAAGGTGGCTCCATCGAGATGTAAGGATGACACAGACTTCCTAAACAAACTGAATGCATTCTTTGGTAGATTTGAGGCATCAAATAGTACTCCTGCTAGGAAAGCTGTGCCCCATCCTGATGAGCAAGTGCCTAGCTTTGATGTCACCTCTGTCCGGAAAACACTGCAGACAGTTAACATTCGGAAAGCAGCAGGCCCAGATAACATCCCTGGACGTGTCCTCAGGGAATGCGCAGAGGAGCTGGCTTGTGTTCTCACTGATATTTTCAACCTCTCATTGCAGCAGGCAGTGGTCCCATCGTGTTTTAAGATGGCCATCATCTTGCCAGTGCCAAAAAAGTCCACAATTACAGGCCTCAATGATTACCGTCCGGTTGCACTGACATCCACCATCATGAAATGCTTTGAGAAGCTGATAAAAGACACTATTGTATCTAGCCTCCCGCCAGCATTTGACCCGCTTCAGTTTGCCTACCGACCAAATCGCTCTACGGAGGATGCTATTTCTTCCGTTCTCCATCTGAGCCTGAAGCACTTGGAGGAAAGAAATACTCATGTGCGTTTGCTGTTTGTCGACTTCAGTTCGGCGTTTAACACAATCATTCCCCAGCATCTAGTAGACAAACTGGGCCTTTTAGGCTTAAACACTCCTTTGTGCAACTGGATTCTGGATTTTCTTACCAACAGGCCCCAATATGTGCGAGTTGGAACAAATACCTCAAATACCATTTTCTTGAGCACAGGTTCTCCTCAGGGCTGCGTCTTAAGTCCGCTGCTGTTCACCCTGTTGACCCATGACTGCTGTGCTAGGTTTGCCACCAACCATATTGTGAAGTTCGCAGATGATACAACAGTAGTGGGCCTTATTCAGGATGACAAGGTGGAAGCTTACTGCAAGGAGGTTGAGGGGTTGGTGAACTGGTGTAAGGAAAACAGCCTAGTTTTAAATACAAGAAAAACCAAAGAGATCATTGTTGATTTCAGAAAAGGCAGGCACAGCCACACTTCTCTGTGCATTAATGATTCACCTGTGGAGATGGTTACCAGCATCAAATTCCTGGGTGTGCAGCTAACGAGTAGGCTGACTTGGTCGCTAAACAGTGAGAAACTGGTGAAGCGGGCACAGCAGCGCCTGCATTTTCTGCGCCGCATGAGAAAAGCACATCTTCCTTCCCCTGTCCTGACCACTTTCTACAGGGGGACAATCGGGAGCATCCTGTCATACAGCATCACAGTCTGGTTTGGAGGCATCACTGCTTCAGACAGGAAGGCGGTGCAGAGAGTGGTGAGGATGGCCGAAAAGATCATTGGCAGTTCCCTCCCTACCATCCAGGACATAGCACAGAAGCGTTGCTTGAGCAGGGCCCGCAAGATTTTCTGGGACACTACACATCCTCTTCACAACCTGTTTTCCTTGTTACCTTCTGGGAGGAGGCCTCGTGGTATCCGTAGCAGAACATCCAGATTCAGCCATAGTTTCATTCCATACAGCATTAACCTTGCGAACTCTCAAACTTCCTCCTTGCGTTATATATTCAAGATGGACAGTATTTAATATTTATTTGCTATGTATATGTAGGGATGTGGATCTATATATATGTTGTACATAGTATGTTTAGGTGTGTGTCATGTATATGTTTCACTTTGAGAGCGGGCAACTAAATCTCATTTTTTATGTGTGCCATTGTGCCCACAATATAAAAATGACAATAAAGGTTA
>JALGBA010000674.1:0-90650 GCA_023970755.1 Azemiops feae
CTTGGCTTCCTCCCACTCTGTTAAAACAACTCTACTCAGGATCTGTGGGTTTCAGTCCCATGTCTAGACTGAACACTCATGTTTCAGTCCTGTCTCCAGACCAAACATATGTATTTCGGTATTGATGTAGACCACCCACTAGCTGTTCTATCCCTTCAACTCAATGCCTGGAGTATTTAATGCATCCCTAATGTGCAGCATGTAAATTTTGTCTGCTTTTTGATGAAAGAGAGTTTGCAAACTGGGGGAATTAGAACCATACCTCCTTCCAGAATTCCAGAAATCCATGTAAGATCTTCATCTTAAGCTTCAACTATCATCTTAAGAGGTAGTACTCTTAGTAATATTATAAGTCACATAATTAACAGAAAGGACTTTGATCATCTAAGTGATGCTGAACTGCAATCCAGCATCAAACATAGAATATAGAATAAAAGAGTTGGAAGGGACAATGGAGGTCTTCTAGTCCAACCCCCTGCTTGAGCAGAATATCTTATACCATTCTGGACAAATGGTTGTCCAATCTCTTCTTGAAAACCTTCAACAATGGATAACCCACAACTTTCAGAAGCAAGCCATTCCACTGATTAATTGTTCTCACTGTCAGGAAATTTCTCCTTGATGCTAACATATTTTCCTATTGGTTATGAGGTTGAGGTTGCTGGGACTTTTAATTTTAGCCACATCTAGAAGGGCACCATTTCCCACCTTTGCTTCATTTTTTTTAAGTACATTTGTTTGAGACAAAATGAGAAAATAATAAAGAAAAAAACCCTCAGATAACTGTAACTTTTACAGAGAAGTTCTCACAAGTACATCATTTTCTTTCATTATCTGTCTGTCCGTCCGTCCGTCCGTCCAACCAACCAACCAACCAACCAACCAACCAACCAACCAACCAACCAACCAACCAACCAACCAACCAACCAACCAACCAACCAACCAACCAACCAACCAATTAACTATCTATATATCTTTGGAAGCAAACCTTCATTCAGGAAGTCACAAAGCTTATGATTATCTTTTTCAAGATATCCAACAATGTATAGGAGAATACTAATAGGTTGCTTTCACTTCCACTACTTTAGATGATGATGATGATTGATGATGATGATGATGATGATGATGATGATGATGATGATGATGATGATGATGATGATGATGATGATGAAATACAAGATCATCTATGCCATATGTTATCCATTCTCTGTACAAAATAATCTATTTTTGGCTTTTTTAAAATTTGCACTTCAACATTCTGAGTTCCGTTCTGAGTGTAGAGATATTGTTTCTAGCTTAAACAAAGATGAACACAGATACGCTTTTTCCTTCTGTCATGGAAAAACCCAATGAAAGAAACAAGAGACAGCAACACAAGACAATAATTCTTACTTTAAGATTCAGAGGTTTATTTTGCTAATAATTTGGAACATAGCAAACATAATAACATAGCATCACTTACATTAACAACCCATTGCAATGAGGTCCAGTGAAATAGCAGGTCCAGCAAGGAAAGCTGTAGGCCAATGGCAAATCACTCAGGTCCAGTCCCAACTTTTTATACCCTGTCTCATCCTAAGACCACAGACAGATGGTCTGCAATCTTTCACTTTCTGCTGACCCTTTTCCACATACTCGTGTATATTGGAACCCGCATCCATCAACTATTTTCAGTTCCCTATTTCTTACTGTTCCAGTCCTTATGTTCTAAATATATTTGAAACAAGCAAGCTTAGCAAAATCATATTAAGTAAAGTACAGTTGCAAACTGCAAAATTAAGCATAGCACAGACTTTTTTTTCCAATACTTTTGCCGTGAGGCCTGATTTAGTTCACCTGGGCCTAAACCTTGCATAGAAGAACAATAGCCAATATTTTCGTCTTCCACACTTGATACCTGTCAAAGTAATCTATCAATGCAATTTATTCTTCCT
Source organism: Azemiops feae (assembly GCA_023970755.1). NCBI lineage: Eukaryota > Metazoa > Chordata > Lepidosauria > Squamata > Viperidae > Azemiops > Azemiops feae. The sequence goes on from JALGBA010000674.1 coordinate 1,935, forward strand.
ATTCATGCCATTATCCAGTGTTCTTTAGTGGATGTATTATACCACTGCTTCCCCATACCTGTTGAGATTTGTAACTGAAAGCAACCAAATGTTATGAATTGCTGATATTGTTTCAAAAGTTTGAAGTTTTTCTCCTGCCTGGGCCTTCACGCTGCAAAACAAGCTATGAATTTTTGATATGCCCGTCAAAGCTTTCTCAGCAGGTCTGGAAGACTCAACTGTGACCAGATGCATTTTTGTGGGGAAGGAGAAAGAACATTCTTAGCATCATTGAAACTTGTCTTTCTATGCCCGTGACTTCCATAGTAACCAGCATGAAACATTGCTTTTTTTTTCCCCCAGCTTCACATATACAATAGATGAAATTTCCAGTCACACTTTGTGTAGTCTATGTGGATATTCCTGAGGGAAAATTGAAATAATTATTCTCTATACTCTTGAAAGAAGTTTCAACTACACAGCAACTGAAATAGGTTTTTTAAAACAAAACAAAACAAAATGTTGTTACCTGATCTTGAGACAACAATACAAGCATAAGAGGGCTTCCATTTTAGCCCTTAGATCAAATTTTCACACACCCCTTTTTTTTTTTGCACCATCCTCTTCATTTAAAAGCTAATCGTCCGATCATAAATAAGCAAAACAAGTACAAAGGACTGTGTCATGAATTTCAGTTTCCACTGACCATCATGGAAAGTAACTTATTTTCCTCTAGTATCCACTCATTTCCACCACAGCCCAGCTCATTGCTATGAAAAGAAGTTACTGTGCTTTAAAATAATATGCCTCAAAAGCACTTTCTAGAGCTGATAGAGGTATAATAAAGAGTCAAAAGAAGCAATGGGAGAACATAAAGAAGATGAGTAGGTGCAGTAATGGAAGAGAAAAAGGAGACATTAATAACAGGGACAGTGAGTGAACAAGAGGTAGATGTAGTATTTAAGAAGATGAAACAGAGAAGTAAACAAATACATTTCTCTCCTCTCCTCTCCTCTCCTCTCCTCTCCTCTCCTCTCCTCTCCTCTCCTCTCTTTTTAAAATACCTATATGGCTCTCCCATATAACCCTGGGTGGCTAACAACAATAAATTATTAATAACACAGATAAATAAAATAACAATAATCAATACAATAAAATGGCATTGAGGTCTGGAAAGGACTGGAATCACTATTGCTTCCCCTGTCCCAAATCCAAATTCCACACGTCCAAGAAGGATATTATGGTTGATGGTATCAAAAGCCACCAAGGAATTCAGAATAGGTTTTAGATCATAAAGCAGTCTCAGTGCTACATCCTTTTGCTGCTAGATAACCAGTAGCTGTGCTGTTGTTACCACTAAGGGTAGAGTCCTCTCTTCAAGAAACTGTTAAAGAATTTTCTTTTTTCTGGATAAGTTCAGAATAAATCATTCATAAATTTGGAGAATTTCATAAGTCCTATATAATCAAAGGTAAAATGTATTCCATCACTGTTTAAAATGCTGAAGTCAATGAAGGACAGGCACAAGATCTGGTTTTCAATTAACCTGAGGTAAAAAAAAATCCAATGATCACATTGGGGGCCCAACATATTTGTTTGTTTGTTTGTTTGTTTATTCATTTGTTCGTTCATTCATTCAAATTTTATAACTACCCAGCCAATTGACTCTTTGTCTCTTGAAGTATTGCTGTGCCAATAGTGGACATACTATATGTAGACATAATACATATAATACCTTTATAGAACGGTAACCCAATAAATATACTAGAATGAGTCCACCAATGGAACTATATTTTAAGAGGCTTGGAACTTAATTTTCCCTTGGCATGATGGTAATTGTATTATTTAAAAACATATTATGTCCTAGCAAATATGCAGTTGCATTTCTACAAATAATAAAATGTAACTTTTTATTAGGTTGTGTTCTTTTCCCCTGCAAAATGAAGAAATTTGGGAGTGTAGGTTTATTCCAATTTCTACTATGTTTTTGTAACATTCTTTGGTTTTTTCTTGCCTCTGTTGTAACTAACCTGTTGAGGAAACTTCATAAAGAGGCAGTAATTATCCATTCTTCTACCTCTATCTGCACCAATAAAATTTACACTGTTTAATCTTCTTCCAACCTTTCAGAGTTATATATGTGTGTTTTATGCTTCTGACAGGAAGAAAATGTGTGCTCTGAAATGTTTAGTTGAATGAATATACCTTCAGAGCTTCTTGCCATTTCAAATGTTAACCATTAAAGGAAGGGTTGTCAGTCCCAGTTACAATTTCTGAGGGTGAGATATAACATTAGTTATACCAAGTTTGCTCAGAGTCCATTTTTGGCTTACTTTTAATCAAATCGTTTAAAACACTCCTTGTAAAAAACAACAAGAAGAAAATTTAGTCCAGAAGGCAGTCATAAGGTTTGCTGCTTTAAATCAAAATGGTATTCCATACACAGATTTTTAAAGGCTGCTTTATTATTACCTAAGGGAAAAGGAAATTGGTCTTACGCAAATCCTGCCTTCGTAGTAAGTATGCCATTTTATTTTCTGCCAGATTTTCCAATCTACAACTTCTTTATACCTTTGCCTACCAGCAAATATAAAGCTAAATGTTCAAAGAACACTTTTCCCTCAATATTCATAGTGCTGTGTCTACTCCCAGCTTCCTTCTTTTAATGGGGATTAATTAAACAGTGGGTAAACAGAAATTGACTGTTTTAAAAAAGACTAAAAATGTTCACCATTGTGGGAAGAATCCAGAGAAAGAAATATTTTGGGAAATATTAAAAGGCAGAATATATTTCCCCAAAGGAATAATGGAGAAGATATTAAAAAAAAACCAGAAACCAGCTCCCAGAAATCAGCCCAGCCCCTAGGCAGAAGCCAGCTTTTAGAAATGCAAATTCAATAATCCTTTCAGAAAGGTTGAGGCCTTCCAGCTAGAAACTGAAGAAATTAGGAAGACACACTCAGAAATTAGGGCACACTCAGACTCAGGTCAAAGACACAGGAAATACAAAGCCTTAAACAGGAACAGGAAACAATCTCAAGAGCCCCAGAAGGTATAAAAGCCCACCACTCTGCTCCATGTGGTCAGTTGTTTTTCCAGATCCATCTTTCTGTCTGGCTCTCCTCTTCAATAAACTTCAACCTTCTTTCTAAAGCAGTCTCTATGTTGTTTATTCCCAGCTTGGACTGGACCCTGTTGAAGATTTTTCTTTCAACACCATGGAACTCTAAAGGTTCCTTTATTTTGTGTTAGTGTCTAGGGAAGTGGGTCTGCTTGCCTGTTTAATGTAAACAATTCTGCATGTGCTCACTAACATCAGTGGAATTCTTTCTTTCTTGGAATGATAAATGGCACAATGTTAATTATGTCAACATGTAATATCAGTCGGGCAGTCATTTAAGTATTTTGTAATACCTGATCATTCCAGACAGAAAGGTGCCTTCTTGGAATGATCAGGTAACTGCACAGTGCTGATTACATTACACTGTGTTGATTACATGTAAAGCTGACGTTGGTCAGGTAATCCTACAATATTGTCTTACATCTGAAATAAATAAGGCTATTACTTGGATCCTATAAGGTTAAGGTTCCCCCTATCCAGTTGTGTCCAACACTAGGGGGCAGTGTTCATCTGTTTCTTAGCCGAAGGAGCCAGCATTGTCAGAAGACACTTATGTGGTCATGTGGCCAGCATGACTATACATCAAAGTGCATGAAATGCTGTTAGCTTCCCACTGAAGTGGTACCTATTTATCTACTCACATTTGCATGCTTTTGAACTGCTATTTCCTACATGATAAGAGGTGAGCTCCTTTGCCCTTCCTTTGAGTTTAATACTCGCTATGAAAGAAACAGCAAAGAACGTTGTTTTCCCAAGGAATAAAGAATGTTCTGACTAAACCCAATGTCATTAAGCTTGCAAACCACAAGGCCTCTGCTAATTGCTTCAAATCAATACATGAAAAGCAAAACTTTCCCTGCAAAGCTATTCCATAAAGTTGTTTCAGGAGAGCAAAGTGGGTCAACAAATCTGATGAGGGAAGTGAGCATTTTGTTACACATTAAATACTTGTAAAGCTAAGCTAATTAACTTTTATCATGTTGTTCTCTTATTAGTGAAACTAGGATAATTTGTGACTCAATAAGCTGTGGGAACTTGACAACTGGTTTAGCATGTATTAAGCAGACTGCTAAGTTAAGATATAAGCTTGCTTATTTGTTTGAGTTTAATATGAATAATATATTTTTTTTAAAGTATGTGTTTTGTTAGTTTATGTTTAGAGTTTCACATGTTATAGGGAAGAACAGAGGATGCATACATGTTGTCAAGGTTCTGACTAATGGAGCACTTCAAAGAACTTCCAGGCATTGTTTATTCTGAAAAGTCTTTAATCGTGAACACAATGTCGGCACATCATGGATGGATGCCAAGATCTGAATTTCCTTTTCTTTGCACATTACATTTCAAGCTATTCCCCTCCCCTATTTTACAGTCATAATTCACATTCTCCAATTAGCCTGAAGGGCAAAGATTCACTTCCGTTCCTTATCCCGCGCTTTCCTATCTTTCTCCTCCCCCCCCCACCATCAACTGGAATTAACTCTAAAAATACCAGACAGTTCTGCATATCTTGTCAAAGCAATAATATCCTATATTAACAGCGCTGACACATGTTCTGTAAGGCCAACCATGTTGTGACAACCGGGATATCAGTCTACAAATTGCCTTTAATTTGGTGGCAAGTATTTGCATTCATCAGCTCATATTTACATTTGGAGTCACCAAACCCAAACCCCCTGCTAGAAACATGATTTTCTTGACTCCTGGATAGTTTGAAAAACAAAACAAAACACCCCAACCTTCAACCTATCTTGACTGCATGGAGTTTCCACATGAACCATTTAAGAATTTGCCTCCAAACTTACTGGATTATCCAATTTTTATTTTCTTTTGTAGTGAGTCCAAGTCCTTCCTGTTCCAAGTACACCATATACTATAGATGAGGTTTTGCCTCAATCCAGTGTTTTGGACCTTGGCAACTTGGCAACTTTTCTCTGTCCACATAGGTGAAGAATTCTACAATAACTACTTCTGGAAGCAGATGCTAAAAGGCAGAAGCATCAGTCATTTCTTTCAATCATTTATCTTGAACTCTTCAGCAATTTCATCTCTTGTCTTCCCCATCACCCTGTGAATATTTGTGAACATCACATGCCACCGTATTAATTTTATTCTCAAAAATGGCCCAATGCATTCTCAGTTTTAAGCTCTATTTTTTTGTACTCTCTCTTCCCATCTTAAGATTTCCTTAGAAGGTGGTTTGTAAAATGAAAGAAAGAGACAGCAAAAAAGTGGGAGCAAAAAAGAGGACAAGACCCCTCTGGAAATGATTTTATCCAGACGTTTACAGTTAACTATTAGATTTTTTTTTCTGCCTCTCTATTTATCCATGGATAACTCATGTTTCCCTCTGGCTATTCAGCAAAGTGGTGAAGAATGGTTCTTAAAACAATAATGTAACATTCAGTAAACCATTAGACTTCATTGAAGTATTTTCCTCAGCACAGGTGCCCCCATAATGTTTCTGACTATCTACTCTTAATAGATTCTTCTACTGTTTGCTGCCATTACAGTGTTTCTTTGTTTAATATAACAATTGATAAGCTGGTCTGAGAGTTCAAGGTAACCAAAACAAAAGTTGTGAAGTTCTGCATTTTTTTTTATCATAATTAGAAAATGAATTTGGCATGAATGGCTTTGATCTCAACTCTACTTAATCCCTTTAATCTGATACCTGTCTAATCTCTCTCTCTCTCTCTCTCTCTCTCTCTCTCTCTCTCTCTCTCTCTCTCTCTCTATCTATCTATCTATCTATCTATCTATCTATCTATCATCTCTTGTATATGTGTTCATACACATGCCCACACTTATACATAAATGCCAAGAAAAACTGAAAGTGATGTGAAACAGTACAAATTACCGATTAGATGACCTACAAGGTCCCTTCCAACTCTGTTATTCTATTCTAATATAATACGTTAGAAAGTGTGTGTGTGTATGTGTGTGTGTGTGTGTACTAAGTATTTATTAACTGGTGTACAGCAACCATTAATCATTCATCCAAGCTCTCTACATGAAATATGCCTGGCTAAAAGGAACTTTTATAAATGTAATTTTTAATGAATACTTTAGCTTTATCAAGTAAATTATTAAACAATGACCTTCCCCATATGATACCATTTTTTTCACTTCAGGAAGACTTTGCTGATTGTACTTAAGTACATGTATTAAATGGGCATATCTAACTGAAAGACCACAGAATACCAGCAATATCAACAAAGCTTCAGAAAAGTGTGTTACAGAATACAGAATATCAGAAAAACAGAATAACAGAGTTGGAAGGGATCTTGGAGGTCTTCTAGTCCAACCCACTGCTCAGGCAGGAAACCCCATGCCATTTCAAACAAATCGTTGTCCAATCTCTTCTTAAACATTTCCAGTATTGGAGCATTCACAACTTCTGGAGGCAAGTTGTTCCACTGGTTAATTGTTCTAACTGCCAGGAAATTTCTCCTTAGTTCTAGGTTGCTTCTCTCCTTGATTAGTTTCCATCCGTTGCTTCTTGTCCTGCCTTCAGGTGCTTTGGAGAATAGGTTGATTCCCTCTTCTTTGTGGCAGTCCTTCAAGTATTGGAACACTGCTATCATGTCACCCCTAGTCCTTCTTTTCATTAAACTAGACATGCCCAATTCCAGTAACCATTCCTTTTTTATATAATATTTTATTAATTGTCTCATTTTACAATTGAGTATTTAAAAAGCAACGTGGTGACTGGGTTAATCAATAGTTCAATAGCATACATAAATCTTTAGTATAAACCTCATGTTACAACATCAGATATTTCCTCTCTTTTTCTCTTAATATCTACTCTCTCATATTAGGCTAATACAGTTCTTATTATTATCGACTAAATAAAAACATCTTTGTTACAATTATCAATAGTGTTTAGCTTATACATATCTTAATTGTGTTTGCATTCGATTCTTATATACAATCAATGTCCTGTTATTGCTTTCCCCCCCCCAAGCTTTAATTTCCCATCAATATTCAAATTAACATTTGTTATTTATGATTTCCAAGTGTTTTATATTTAGGTGAATAACTTCTTCCTTTTTCCCTTTTCATAACAAAGTCTAATTTAAATATACATCTTATCTATTTGATTATAGTCTTGTTCTGTTTTCTAAAAGTTATCTATTTCCCCCCATGTTAAACCATCTAATTAATAATACCGTATCCCCTCTAATAAATCAAAAACATTATGTGTGTTATCTGGGTTAACCAATAATTCAGCAATATACATAAATATCTCATATTAGGCAAACACAATTCTTATTTTCACCTAAGTAAAAACATTCTTGTTACATTTATCTATACTTTTTAGTCTATACATAAATTTTAATTTCCCATCAATATTCAAAGAAAAAAAACATAGTTATTTATGATTTCCAAATATTTTATGTTAGGTGATCAAAAGTTCCCTTATCTCAACTTTTCCCTTTTTCCCTTTTCATACCAAAGCCTAATAGTCTTGTTACACATCTTAGCTATTCAATTATAATGTTCCAGTAACCATTCTTTACTGTATATGTTTTAGCCTCCAGTCCCCTAATCATCTTTATTGCTCTTCTCTACACTCTTTCTAGAGTGTCAACATCTTTTTTACATTGTGGCAACCAAAGCTGGATGCAGTATTCCAAAAGTGGTCTTACCAAGGCATTATAAAGTGGTATTAACACTTCACATGATCTTGATTCTATCCCTTTGTTAATGCAACCTAACACTGTGTTGGCTTTTTTGGCAGCTGCAGCACACTGCTGGCTCATATTTAAGTGATTGTCCACTAGGACTCCAAGATCCCTCTCACAATTACTACTATTGAGCCAGGTACCATCTTTACTATATGTAATTTAATGTGTGGACACATTTTCATAGGATAATTTTTTAATGTTGAAAAAATGTTTAATATCTGATAAAAGCAGGATGAAATGATGGAACATTTCAGTGTGCACCACTCTGAAATTTTCAATTTTTTAAGGTGCTTCCTGGAATGACCATATATGACTTAAACATATTGTATGTTTAAGACCCACCCACCATGAGTGTTCACAGTTATTCCACAATGGGCTGTGACTTACATCAGATGTTATGATGCAAGAATATAATTGGTATGATGACATTGTAAGTGTCTTGTCATTTTCATGACACTGCAGTTTGTTATAAACATTCAGTACTCTGGGAATTTAGGAACAGAAAACAATGACAGGGCCACAAAAATAGTCCTTAAAAATAAATAAATAAATGTATTTGTTTATTTGTTCATTTATTTATTACATTCCTCGGCAATGTAAGATTTAAGGTGTCCAACCCCCCCCCCCCAAAGATCATTTTGTCATCCTTGCCCCAAGTAAAACAGTGTATTTTCCACTTGAGCTTTCTTTCTTTGGTTCCTTATAAATTATTTACTATAATTTGAAGGTCTCAAATGCTTTCCCTTACTATTTTCATTTTGGGTCACAGCTCATCATGGTCCTGCAATCACAGAGCCTATAAACAGGGCATCAAAACGTTTTAATGAATAATAATTAGAGTACAGTATTGGAGGAGGGCATTACCAGCTTAGGATAGTGAGAGACATTTCTAATTTTAATATAAAACACATCAGCATCTCCGGAGACCTATTTCATGATTTAATATAACTGCAGGGTCTGTGCAATAAGTATATCTTTGCAACCTTAAGCAATCTCAGATTTGCTCATAATTTATTTTCTCCCAATAGAAATAACTATTGAATCAATTTTCCCACTTTTTATATATGGTAAATTAAATAGATAGATTTCTTCCACACTGCTATATTTAGATAAGAGAACATTCTTATTGTCGTACAAAAGATTATATTTAGTTCAACACAGGTATTTCAGCAGTGAGCACAATAAAGAGAATTATAATAGCAGCAATGCAATAGTCTAATTTCTAAAATTATAGACATAAGGGAGTAGTTTTAACAATTAATACTGCAAGACCACAATTTTCTGCCTTTCCCCTTCTATATTAAATCCAAAGAATTACAGGCAGTGCTGAAATCAAGAGGATTTTCCACTCAAAAATATCTCTATTATATTGCAGCTCTTGAATTTAATATAATATCTTCTACAGTTTGCAGAGAAATACTAAGGCTGTGACTAAGGTTTAAAAATGACCACGTTTCATGCACAAGTGTTTGCCTTTCCTGTAACAAACCTTTAACAAGCTCCAATCCATACTTTTATTCAGCTAGGAAGAAGGGGGAAAAGTGTGCTCTGTAAAATAATGCTTAAGTCTTTTCTGACACCACATTTCAAACTGGAGTTTATTTTAACTGGAAATTAAGGTCTTAGGGTTCACTCACTTGTAATCCTATTAGAATGGAGAGGATGTAGAGATGCTTAACTTCGTTAGGTTACTCTGTTTCTATGACAATTTGTATCTTGGGATGAATAAAAGGTATGATTCATTCCTTCATCAGGAAATACATTAATATTAAAAGACAACAAATTCCATGCCAGTTAAAGGAGTAAAGGTACCCCAGTGGCTTTACTTCTTTTTTTCTCCGTGAGTCTATGATTTTCAAACTTTCACCGCAATCTAATCGAAGTTTTATTTGTAAATGTGAAGAAGAGCCCTGATGGTGCAGTGATTAAAATGCAGCATTGCAAGCAAAGTCTTCCCACAGCCTGGAGTTCAATCCCAGTAAATGAGAACCCAAAATGTTGGGGGTGCTATGCAAATAATGCTTATATTGTAAATCACTCAGAGAGTGCTGTAAAGCTCTATGAGGCAGTATATAAGCCTAAATGCTATAGCTATTGCTCAATGGAATCTATGGGAACTGTAATTTTCAGATTTATAATTAGAGGAGGTTGAAAAAGCAAAATACATTCTATATCCAAAGAAGAAAGACCATAATAAAGTATGCTTCCTGGTGGGGAAGGTGAGCTGGCTTTTTTGTATATCACTTTTCTCTGTGACAAATGTTCCCACAACCTGCTTTATTCAGTCTAGATTTTGCAATGATTTGTCTGGAAATAAACCTTATTGATGGACCTTAAAAAAGCAAGACTGGAAAAAAATCTACTTGTTTGAGCTTTGGTGTTGGAGAAGGCTTCTGCATATTCCTTGGACGGCTAAGGTGATCAACAAGCAAGTACTGGAAGGAAAAAAATCATGAAACTGTGTCTCACTTATTTTGACCATGTCATGTGGGAGAATTCATGGGAGAAAGAAATTAAGTTTGGAAGAACTAGGCTGTCAAAGAACACGATGGCTGGACACCAGCAAAGCTGACACCAGTCAGAGCATCAAATAATTCAAAGAAGTAGTGCAAGATCGGAAGATGTTAGGACATCTGGCCCATAAAATTGTCAAGAGTCAAACACAACTGAATGGATAATATCATCATGATGATCATCATGATGATCATCAAATCCTATTGAAATAAGTGAACTTTTGATCTTGTGGAAATAAATTAGGATTATACTTGTATATGAGTTCCTTATGGAGTTTTTTATGGAGTTGTCTCTAATATTTTGTTGGAGTATTGGTTGGAGAATTTTAACATCATTAAAGTCCTGAAGGTTATAGATTGCCATGATAGAAAATTTCCCTTCTTCTGTACAGTATATCTTGAAAAATAAAGTGTATAGATCAAGTGATGTGTCTTAAACTTTTGAAGGAGGAAGTGATAGGAAAAGGACTGTTGGGATTAACATCCTATTTCCGTTTTCCTCCAGCCATGGTGGTGCGGTGATTAGAATGCAGTATTGCAGGCTGACTCTGCCCACTGCCAGGAGTTCAATCCTGACCAGCTCAAAGTTGACTCAGCCTTCCATCCTTCCAAGGTCAATAAAATGAGGACCCAGATTGTTGGGGGCAATATGCTGACTCTGTAAGCTGCTTAGAGGGGGCTGTTAAGCACTATGAAGCAGTGTATAAGTCTGAGTACTATTGCTATTGCTATGGGTTTTCTTTTCCTGGGATTTATCGATATAGAAATTGGACTTTTGGAAAGAACTACTGTAGAAGCTGCAAAATGGTAGAAAGCAATTCCCTTGGGCCAATCTCTGTCTCTGAAGCCTTCAGAAGCAGGCAATGGCAAACCACTTCTGAAAACCCTTGCATGGTTTCAGAAAAAAAAAGCCTGAAGCTGTAAAGGACTATACAATAATTAGCAAAGCCTACTTTATCTTGCCTACATACCAACCCAAAACAAAATAAACAGAGGCTACATTTCTAGATATGATTGCAATCCTTTTTTTCTATGCAGCTTCTAAGATGTAGTGAATCAGAATAAACAGAATAACAGAGTTGGAAGGGACCTTGGAGATCTTCTAGTCCAACCCCCTGCTCAAGCAGGAGACCCTATACCATTCCAGACAAGTGGCTATCCAGTCTCTTCTTAAAAGCCTCCAGTGATGGAGCACCTACAACTTCTGAAAGCAAGTTTTTCCCTTTTGTATGTTATTATTCCTCATGGCCTTTCATCATCTTAATCCAGAGAAAGGAGAAATTTATTTCCAACTCTTTTTAACGACATGATGCGCCTTTCGTAGCAATTATGTTTGATAACAATTGACTGTCCAAATAAGATAATTAGAAATGTCAACTAAGTCCTTATTATCCTTTACCAATAAAGTAAGAATTAAACAGTGTTTTCTTTTTTTTTTTTAAAGGAACTCTGTTTTTTTTAATGTAAATAAAAATTAGAGTAATATATTCCCCAAAGAAAAATACTTAGGAAAACATAAGGTTGCAAATAATTTTGATGCGTCTAGTTTTAAAATATTTTAGTCTGTCTCTCTGTCTCTGTCTCTCTCTGTCTCTGAGTGTGTTTGTGTCTATCTCTCTGTTTCTCTCCTCTCTCTCTCTCTCTCTCTCTCTCTCTCTCTTGCTATCTAGAGAAAGAGAAATATAGTTTAGTCATCCTTCTTTGACTATCTCTCTAATTAATAGCATGCAAGAAATTAATTAACAGAAGCAATAGTTAAAGTAAGGAACCTAACCCTATCATTACTTTGCAGAACTTTCTTAATTTATTGAGGAATAGGTGAAATGTTACCAGATCTGAGATTCAAAAATCCGGATGACCAGATGCCAGCAGAGATACCCAAGAATCCTTTTTTCAGCTTTGTGTTTACTGAGTTTGCTTCCTTTAATCTAGAACCTTTGATTCAATCTGGTTTACATTAAAGCAAGAAATAGGATAAACTTCACAGTCTGCTTCTGGGTTGGATACTTGTCCACAATATTGCATGACTGAATGACAGTAATTTGGTATTCAGCTGAATCATCTGAACTCGTGTTGCAGACTGGTTTAATGAATGCAGAACATTGCTGGCATAAGTCCAGAAAATCAGAAGCAAGACTGAAGAACATTTCAGGGTGGTTTTTTTTTTTTGTCACTCCTTTTTCTTGGTAGCAAATTTATTACACATACCATATTCCATGAAATCATTAGGCAATAATTTAACTAAGGCCAGGGCTTAGATGTATGCCAATTCTAGACATATCCCCATTTCCCTCTTTCTAATATTGGAATTTAGTGATGGAAAAGAATTACTATGGAAATTTCTATGACGGCTGAGAAGAGTTATGAGAGATTTTAACCTCCACCTCTGTAGGAAGACATTTTTCTGTCTTCAGACAAGATACAAATAACTTGTATGGCTTTGTGGATTTCTTTCTAAAGTGTGCAACCATACTAAAGGGATGAAATTATCCAGAGATGTTGAACCTGACTTCTTTGATTTCCCATAAAGGGTATCCCTTCTAAGGGTAATATGTTGCACGCACTGCAGATCATAATCAGTAGAAAAATATATGAACGTGTAAATGAATGTGACACGATTTAATGTGGATGAGCAACTTTTTAATTGAAAGTCACATTGCATTTATGGAAGAGAGCGCCATATGTCTATGGAACCTCACACTTCATATAGGAAAGGATAGGGGCTTGTTTCATGATGATAAGATGCTGCTAATGTCAGTCTGATTCTCCTTGGATACCTACAAATGTTGCTGACTGGAGGCTTCATTATAAACCAAGCTAAACTCAAATAAATGGTTGGTGGTGCCAATGCCTTATCATATTCTCTGTCTATAGTCTCTCTCTCTCTCTGTCTCTTTCTCTCTCTCTGTCTCTCTGTCTCTCTCTCTGTCTCTCTCTCTCACACATACACACACACATTTTCAATGGAAAATAAAAGGTGTTACAAATGCTGCTTCATAAACTCTCTCTCTATATATATATGTTTGTGTGTGTGTGTGTGTGTGTGTGTGTGTGTTTTCTGAGGTTTTCATGGGTGTTTGTATGTAGGTCTTTGGTAATTCGGGTTTTCTCCCGCGTAAAATTGGAAGTGTCTTGGCGATGTTTCGACGAAGTCTCATTCGTCATCTTCAGGCTGGAGTCTTCGGCTTCGTGCTTCTAGGAGCAATGTGTGATCACAGCTGTTTCTTCCTTTTAACTGCCAGTGGGGGTATGAACTGATTGGGTGGGAGCTTGGCTGTGTTCTGATTGGGTGGAGGTGTGTTCTGATTGGTTAGGGGCTTGGCTGTGCTCTGATTGGATGGGGGGTTAGCTGTGCTCTGATTGGATGGGGGTGTGTTCTGTTTGGGTGGGGGCTTTGTTGTGCTCGGATTAGTCTGAGTTGCAGCGGGATTTGAGATGGAGAGCTGCATTGCTGTTGTTTGGCTTCGCGTTCGTGGTCGTGCCATTTCATCAAGGTGGGTGTCAGTTTGCTTCATGTATGGATTGGAGGGGTTTGAAATGGCTAATGATGCAGCTGTGGTCTGGTTTCTGGTTTGTGGTCGTGCCTCATCATCGGTGCGGGTTTGAGTCTGCTTTTTGCGTGGATGTGTGGTGGTGACATCATGTGTGGTCTTCGTGAGTGTGGGTCCAGTGTCGCTCCTTGTGCTAGGGATTCGTCTGTCAATAAGGCTGGGTTTCCAAATGGCTGGTAGGCGGGAGGTATCATCTCGTTTATTCATGCTGTGTGGACGTTTTTCTATCTCGATGGCTTCTCTGATTATTCTGTTGTTAAAGTGTTCAGTTTTGGCGATAGTTCTGGTATTTTTAAAGTCAATTTTATGTCCTGTGGCTTTAAGGTGTTGGACCAGGGAAGAAGTTGGTTCCTCTTTTCTGACTGTGTTCTTGTGTTCTTCAATGCGTGCACTTATTCTTCTGTTGGTTTGTCCGATGTATGTGGTGGGGCAGGCGGTGCATGGGATTTCATATACTCCTTGATTTTCTAACTCAATTTTGTCTTTGGGGTTTCTTAGGATGGTGGATATTTTTTGGTTTGTGCACACCATCTACCAGAAGAAAACACACACAAACTGCTATCTGCACGCACTCTCACACCACCACCCAGCACAGATCAACTCCGTAGCCAAGACACTCATCTTGAGAACAAAACGCTTAGCTGACGAACAACACCTAAAAACCGAACTACACACTCTCACTAATGTACTAACATCCAACGGATTCCAAAGAAATAAGATTACCAACCTAATCCAAAAAGAAACCCCCACTAAAATCCAAGACAGAGAACAAGAAAATGGCAAAGCCCTCCTCCCATACATAAAAGGCACCACAGACAGAATCAGCAAGATCCTCCACAAACACAACATCAAGACAGCATTCTGCACAAACCAAAAAATATCCACCATCCTAAGAAACCCCAAAGACAAAATTGAGTTAGAAAATCAAGGAGTATATGAAATCCCATGCACCACCTGCCCCACCACATACATCGGACAAACCAACAGAAGAATAAGTGCACGCATTGAAGAACACAAGAACTCAGTCAGAAAAGAGGAACTAACTTCTTCCCTGGTCCAACACCTTAAAGCCACAGGACATAAAATTGACTTTAAAAATACCAGAACTATCGCCAAAACTGAACACTTTTAACAACAGAATAATCAGAGAAGCCATCGAGATAGAAAAACGGCCACACAGCATGAATAAACGAGATGATACCTCCCGCCTACCAGCCATTTGGAAACCCACCCTTATTGACAAACGAGTCCCTAACACAAAGAATGACACTAGACCCACACTCACGAAAACCACACAGGATGTCACCACCACACATCCATGCAAAAAGCAAACCCAAACCCACACCGATGATGAGGCACGACCACAAACCAGAAACCAGACCACAGCTGCATCATTAGCCATTTTAAACCCCTCCAATCCATACATGAAGCAAACTGACACCCACCTTGAAGATATGGCACAACCACGAACGCGAAGCCAAACAACAGCAACGCAGCTCTCCATCTCAAATCCCCCTGCAACTCAGACTAATCCGAGCACAACAAAGCCCCCACCCAAACAGAACACACACCCAGCCAATCTGAGCACAGCCAACCCCCCATCCAATCAGAGCACAGCCAAGCCCCTAACCAATCAGAACACACCTCCACCCAATCAGAACACAGTCAAGCTCCCACCCAATCAGTTCATACCCCCACTGGCAGTTAATAGGAAGAAACAGCTGCGATCACACATTGCTCCTAGAAGCACGAGGCCGAAGAGACACCAGCCTGAAGATGACGAATGAGACTTCATCGAAACGTCACCAAGACACTTCCAATTTTACGCGGGAGAAAACCTGAATTACCAAAGACCTACATATATATATATATATATATGTAGGTCTTTGGTAATTCGGGTTTTCTCCCGTGTAAAATTGGAAGTGTCTTGGCGACGTTTCGACGAAGTCTCATTCGTCATCTTCAGGCTGGTGTCTCTTCGGCCTCGTGCTTCTAGAAGCAATGTGTGATCGCAGCTGTTTCTTCCTTTTAACTGCCAGTGGAGGTATGAACTGATTGGATGGGAGCTTGGCTGTGTTCTGATTGGGTGGAGGTGTGTTCTGATTGGTTAGGGGCTTGGCTGTGCTCTGATTGGATGGGGGTTGGCTGTGCTCTGATTGGCGGGGGGTGTGCTCTGCTTGGGTGGGGGCCCTGTTGTGCTCAGATTAGTCTGAGTTGCAGGGGGATTTGAGATGGAGAGCTGCATTGCTGTTGTTTGGCTTCGCGTTCGTGGTCGTGCCACATCTTCAAGGTGGGTGTCAGTTTGCTTCACGTATGAAAAGGAGGGGTTTAAAATGGCCAATGATGCAGCTGTGGTCTGGTTTCTGGTCCGCGGTCGTGCCTCATCATCGGTGCGGGTTTGAGTCTGCTTTTTGTGTGGATGTGTGGTGGTGACATCATGTGTGGTCTTCGTGAGTGTGGGTCCAGTGTTGCTCCTTGTGCTAGGGATTCGTCTGTCAATAAGGCTGGGTTTCCAAATGGCTGGTAGGCGGGAGGTATCATCTCGTTTATTCATGCTGTGTGGGCGTTTTTCTATCTCGATGGCTTCTCTGATTATTCTGTTGTTAAAGTGTTCAGTTTTGGCAATAGTTCTGGTATTTTTAAAGTCAATTTTATGTCCTGTGGTTTTGAGGTGTTGGACCAGGGAGGGAGTTGGTTCCTCTTTTCTGACTGAGTTCTTGTGTTCTTCAATGCGTGCACTTATTCTTCTGTTGGTTTGTCCGATGTATGTGGTGGGGCAGGCGGTGCATTGGATTTCATATACTCCTTGATTTTCTAACTCAATTTTGTCCTTGGGGTTTCTTAGGATGGTGGATATTTTTCGGTTTGTGCAGAATGCTGTCTTGATGTTGTGTTTGTGGAGGATCTTGCTGATTTTGTCTGTGGTGCCTTTTATGTATGGGAGGAGGGCTTTGCCGTTTTCTTGTTCTATGTCTTGGATTTTAGTGGGGGTTTCTTTTTGGATTAAGTTGGTAATCTTATTTCTTTGGAATCCGTTGGATGTTAGTACATTAGTGAGAGTGTGTAGTTCGTCAGCTAAGCGTTTTGTTCTCAAGATGAGTGTCTTGGCTACGGAGTTGATCTGTGCTGGGTGGTGGTGTGAGAGTGCGTGCAGATAGCGGTTTGTGTGTGTTTTCTTCTGGTAGATGGTGTGTCCTAGGGAGCCATTGGATTTCTTGTAGACTAAGACATCCAGGAAGGGAAGTTGGTTGTTAGCTTCTGTTTTCATGGTGAACTGTATTTTGTGGTGTAGGCTGTTGGGGTGTGTGAGGAAGTTGTCTAGTTTTTCTTTCTCATGTGGCCAGATTATGAAGGTGTCGTCTACGTATCTGAGCCAGAGTTTGGGTTTGTGATCAGATTTTTCTAGAGCTTGGGTTTCAAAGTGTTCCATGTAGAGGTTTGCAATGACAGGTGAGAGGGGTGATCCCATGGGTGCTCCTTCTATTTGTTTGTATTTTTGTCCGTTGTAGATGAAGTATGTGTTGGATAGGCAATGGTTGGTCAGATCTAGGATATGCTTGGGGGGGTTATATTTGTTTTGGATAGCTGTCAAGGCTTCTTTGATTGGCACTTGGGTGAAGAGGGAAATGACATCAAAGCTCACGAGTAGGTCGCTGGGCTGTAAGTTTTGTTTCTTTATGATCTCTATGAATTGGAAAGAGTTTTTTACGTGTGAGGTGATGGATTCTGCATAGGGTTGTAGTTGTTTGGCGAGAAATTTGGCTAGGTTTTGTAGAGGTGAGCCTATGGAGCTGACTATGGGTCTAAGTGGAGTTCCTTCTTTGTGTATCTTGGGGAGACCATAGAGCTTAGGGCATCTGGATGATTTTTCTCTGGGAATGATTCTTTGCTGGATCTCTTCGCTGATGGGGGAGGCTTTTATTTTGGATCTAGTGGTTTTTTTCCAGGTAGGTGGTGGGATCTGTGTTTAGGGGTTTGTATGTGGAGTCTTGGAGTAGGTTGGTTAATTTGGTTTGGTAGTCAGATGTGTTCATAACCACCGTGGCGTTGCCCTTGTCTGCTGGTAGGATTATTATGCTGGTGTCTTCTTTCAGGTTAAGTAGAGCTGTCTGTTCCTCTTTGTGTAAGTTGCTTTTGGGTGGCTTGCTGGTGCAGAGGATGTTGGAGATTTCGAGTCTGATTCTGTTAGCGTCATCGGGGTTGATTTTGGTCAGGCTGGTTTCAACTCCGCATATAATGGTTTCCGTGGGGATGTGTTTGGGAGCGACTGCAAAGTTGAATCCTTTGGAAAGGACATTGGTTTCGGCTTCGGTGAGGATCCTATCTGAGATGTTATGCACTGTTTGTTTCATGTGTGGCTGTGAGGGAGGAGAGGTTTGTTTCTGGCGTTCTTGTAGTCTTCGGAATTTGTTGGTGTGTGTGTCTGTCTTGAGGGTGGTCTGTGTTTCAGCTCTCCAGACGGCGAGTTGTTTGGATTTGTCCCAAAGTGCGGGGTGGATCTTGTTGCTGAGTTTGAGGTGAAGTGTGAGGAGATCTTTGTTGATTTGGTCTAGGAGGAATCTTTTTGTGTGAAGTTCATTTCTGATTAGGGCCAATTCTGTTCTTTTCAGGATGCGTTTCGTGGCTGCAGAGTTGGAGTGGAATTTCAATTGGAAGCATGTGGGGATTAAATTTTGATCTCGGCAGTTGCGTAAGAATGCGAGGTCACATAAAGTGGAAGCTCTTTGGACTTCAAGTTTTTCATAGGTCCTGGTCAGATGGTAGATTTCCTCCCCGTAGAGGTACGATATTTGTTTTCTGAGGTTTTCACGGGTGTTTGTATGTAGGTCTTTGGTAATTCGGGTTTTCTCCCGTGTAAAATTGGAAGTGTCTTGGCAACGTTTCGACGAAGTCTCATTCGTCATCTTCAGGCTGGTGTCTCTTCGGCCTCGTGCTTCTAGAAGCAATGTGTGATCGCAGCTGTTTCTTCCTTTTAACTGCCAGTGGAGGTATGAACTGATTGGATGGGAGCTTGGCTGTGTTCTGATTGGGTGCAGGTGTGTTCTGATTGGTTAGGGGCTTGGCTGTGCTCTGATTGGATGGGGGGTTGGCTGTGCTCTGATTGGCGGGGTGTGTGCTCTGCTTGGGTGGGGGCCCTATTGTGCTCAGATTAATCTGAGTTGCAGGGGGATTTGAGATGGAGAGCTGCATTGCTGTTGTTTGGCTTCGCGTTCGTGGTCGTGCCACATCTTCAAGGTGGGTGTCAGTTTGCTTCACGTATGAAATGGAGGGGTTTAAAATGGCCAATGATGCAGCTGTGGTCTGGTTTCTGGTCCGCGGTCGTGCCTCATCATCGGTGCGGGTTTGAGTCTGCTTTTTGTGTGGATGTGTGGTGGTGACATCATGTGTGGTCTTTGTGAGTGTGGGTCCAGTGTTGCTCCTTGTGCTAGGGATTCGTCTGTCAATAAGGCTGGGTTTCCAAATGGCTGGTAGGCGGGAGGTATCATCTCGTTTATTCATGCTGTGTGGGCGTTTTTCTATCTCGATGGCTTCTCTGATTATTCTGTTGTTAAAGTGTTCAGTTTTGGCAATAGTTCTGGTATTTTTAAAGTCAATTTTATGTCCTGTTGTTTTTGAAGTTGTTGACAGTGAGGAAGTTGTTCTCTTTCTGGAATGTAGTTCTTGTGTTCTTCAATTCTTGCACTTATTGTTCCTGTTGGGTTTTTGTCCCGATGTATGTGGTGGGGCAGTCGGTGCATGGATTTCATATACTCTTATTTTTCTAACTCAATTTGTCCTTGGGTTTCTTAGGATTGGTGATATTTTTCGGTTTGTGCAGAATGCTGTCTTGATGTTGTGTTTGTGGAGGATCTTGCTGATTTTGTCTGTGGTGCCTTTTATGTATGGGAGGAGGGCTTTGCCGTTTTCTTGTTCTATGTCTTGGATTTTAGTGGGGGTTTCTTTTTGGATTAAGTTGGTAATCTTATTTCTTTGGAATCCGTTGGATGTTAGTACATTAGTGAGAGTGTGTAGTTCGTTTTTTAGGTGTTGTTCGTCAGCTAAGCGTTTTGTTCTCGAGATGAGTGTCTTGGCTACGGAGTTGATCTGTGCTGGGTGGTGGTGTGAGAGTGCGTGCAGATAGCGGTTTGTGTGTGTTTTCTTCTGGTAGATGGTGTGTCCTAGGGAGCCATTGGATTTCTTGTAGACTAAGACATCCAGGAAGGGAAGTTGGTTGTTAGCTTCTGTTTCCATGGTGAACTGTATTTTGGGGTATAGGCTGTTGAGGTGTGTGAAGAAGTTGTCTAGTTTTTCTTTCCCATGTGGCCAGATTATGAAGGTGTCGGCTACGTATCTGAGCCAGAGTTTGGGTTTGGGATCAGATTTTTCTAGAGCTTGGGTTTCAAAGTGTTTCATGTAGAGGTTTGCAATGACAGGTGAGAGGGGTGACCCCATGGGTGCTCCTTCTATTTGTTTGTATTTTTGTCCGTTGTAGATGAAGTATGTGTTGGATAGGCAATGGTTGGTCAGATCTAGGATGTGCTTGGGGGGGTTATATTTGTTTTGGATAGCTGTCAAGGCTTCTTTGATTGGCACTTGGGTGAAGAGGGAAATGACATCAAAGCTCACGAGTAGGTCGCTGGGCTGTAAGTTTTGTTTCTTTATGATCTCTATGAATTGGAAAGAGTTTTTTACGTGTGAGGTGATGGATTCTGCATAGGGTTGTAGTTGTTTGGCGAGAAATTTGGCTAGGTTTTGTAGAGGTGAGCCTATGGAGCTGACTATGGGTCTAAGTGGAGTTCCTTCTTTGTGTATCTTGGGAAGACCATAGAGCTTAGGGCATCTGGATGATTTTTCTCTGGGAATGATTCTTTGCTGGATCTCTTCGCTGATGGGGGAGGCTTTTATTTTGGATCTAGTGGTTTTTTCCAGGTAGGTGGTGGGATCTGTGTTAAGGGGTTTGTATGTGGAGTCTTGGAGTAGGTTGGTTAATTTGGTTTGGTAGTCAGATGTGTTCATAACCACCGTGGCGTTGCCCTTGTCTGCTGGTAGGATTATTATGCTGGTGTCTTCTTTCAGGTTAAGTAGAGCTGTCTGTTCCTCTTTGTGTAAGTTGCTTTTGGGTGGCTTGCTGGTGCAGAGGATGTTGGAGATTTCGAGTCTGATTCTGTTAGCGTCGTCGGGGTTGATTTTGGTCAGGCTGGTTTCAACTCCGCATATAATGGTTTCCGTGGGGATGTGTTTGGGAGCGACTGCAAAGTTGAATCCTTTGGAAAGGACATTGGTTTCGGCTTTGGTGAGGATCCTATCTGAGATGTTATGCAGTTTGTTTCATGTGTTATATATATATATAATTATAAGTCTATTTTAGAAATAATTATTCTATTATTTTAGGCTAAAATGTAAAATGGTTTTAAAATACTTAAAGTCATGTTCATCTACAAAATATGTATGTGAAATAGAATAGAATAAGAGATAGAATTTAACAGAGAAGTATAAATTGAATAATTGAAATAATATGTATATCTTAGAAACAATTTATATTATATGGATACCCGAATTGTATACTATATGTTTATATAAGGCCAAATTGGAATATGTTAATTGTAAGTTAGTTAAGCCTGAAAACGGGTGGAAATATTATTGATAGTCTTTGTTTTTTGTTTTGTTTTTCTTTCCTTGATTGATAAAACAGAGGGAACCTTTAAAGAAGTAACTTAAATTGTTTATGATTATATTTTTTACTTTGTTTCATGGAGTGCCCTATCTCCACGATGAGTCTTAAGCACTTGGTTGTAAAACAAAAAAATTCAATAAAACTTGTTTTTAAAAGAAAGAAAGAGGGAGGTAGAGAGCAGGAGGGAGGGAGTGTTGGAAGGAAAAGCCCTGGGCTTGCTTTCCAGCCGGGAGGCTATACCTTTAACAGAAAAAAGCACTGCCATTTGAAATAGACCAGAGGAAACAAACCTCCGGCTGCTGCTGCTCCAGCTGCTCAAGAGAAGATGTTTAATGGCAGAAGCGAAGTGCCATTTCAGCTGAACAACAAACCGGGAGAGTGGAATTGCTTTTGTGACTTTGAAGTTCTGGGATTTGTGCAATGTGGGCTTTGTGTTCTTAAGGAGTGTTTGGCAATTTCTATTTGGCTGATGGCTGATGTCTCGTGTTAGCTTCTATTACTCTGCTATTGTTAGCTGTAAGTTTTGCTGCAAGGGATTTTGAAGTATTTTTCTCCTGAATGGATTTTACTTATGAATGGAGCCATTTGGGGAGGCTGCCTTAGCCAGCAGCCAATACTTACATTTTTTTTTCTTCCTTAACTGCCGGCTGCGCTCCTTAACTTTCCTTTCTAGCCAGTAGCTAATTCTTAAAGGGGAATGTGCCTTTTTAAGCTAGTTCACTCAGCAGTTTGTCTTTTCTGTCTCTGGAGGCTTTTCCTTGTTTGATGAATATATGGAAGAGAGAAAATATGGTGTTTTTTTTTCCAAATTCTTCCTTCAAAAGGAGATGGGAATGAGAGGGAGGCAGGGAAGGAGGGAGGGAGGGAGATTGGAATGAAAGGGAGGGAGGGTCTGAAGGAAGTCCCGCCTTAGCACTTGGCCACCAGCAGCCCTGCCATTGACTTTGCTTGTCAAAAGGTTGCAAAAGGGGATCACATGACCCTGGGACACTGACCATCATAAATATGAATCAGTTGCCAAGCATCCAAATATAAACCACATGACCCTGGGGATGCTGCAATGGTCATAAGTGTGAAAAATGGTCATAAGTCATTTCAGTGCAATTGCAACTTTGAACAGGTTTTTTTTTTTTTGGTCATCAAGTTTTTGACATCTTGCTAGGTGGTACTCGAATATTGCCATATCCTAAAAGTGGTACAATCTGTGAAAAGGTTGAAAAGCCCTGTCCTAGTGGACAATCACTTAAATATGAGCCAGCAGTGTGCTGCAGCTGCCAAAAAAGCCAATGCAGTCCCCTAGGCCAGTGATGGCGAACCTTTTAGAGACCTAGTGCCCAAACTGCAACCCAAAACCCACTTATTTATCGCCAGGTGGGATGTGGCCCACTGGATGGGCGTGGCTGTGGTGGTCATGGCAGACTGGGTGGGTGTGGCCAAAGTGGGCGTGGTTACCTCGATGTTGCTCGTGGGGAGGGAGCCTGTGGGGGCCAGGCAGGGTTGGGGGAGATCCAGGGGGTCTCTTGGAGGTGGGGCGGTCGGCAGGAGGCTCGTCCTGTGGGGTGAGGCGAGGCAGGGGCCGGGGCCGCTGCTGCCTGACACCATCGGCCCCCGCACACAGAGGCCAGCGATCCCATGGGGGCCGATGGTGTCCGTCAGCAGCCACAGCCGGCTCCTCGACCGGTGCACTCTGGGGCTCCGCAGCCCGCTGCCAGCAGTTCAGAGAAGCCGCCTCTGAGCTGGACAGCTGGCCGACAGCTGAGGAGGCGATGCAGTGGGTCGTGCCCGGGAAAAGGAGAGCATGCAGGACGGGACAGGACGGGGAGGAGGGAAACCAGCCGTGCCAGGATGCATCCGGCCACATGGGACCTCAGGCGGCTGGTTGAAGAGGGATGGTTGCCATCTCTGGGGCATGGCACGTGTGCCCACAAAGAGGGCTCTGAGTGCCACCTCTAGCACGCGTGCCATAGGTTCACCACCACTGCCCTAGGCTGTATTAACAAAGGTATAGAATCAAGATCATGTGAAGTGTTAATACCACTTTATAATGCCTTGGTGAGACCACACTTGGAATACTGCATCCAGTTTTGGTGGCCATGATATAAATAAGATGTTGAGACTCTAGAAAGAGTGCAGAGAAGTACAACAAAGATGATTAGGGTACTTGGAGACTAAAACATATGAAAAACGCTTCCACAACCCAGTTCTGAACAGGCCGCAGCTCGATACTGGGCCACAGCCCGGGGGTTGCGGACCCCTGCTCTAGACAAGTATTTTGAGGAAAATAATATTTAATTGCTGTTTGTACATATTCTAATGTTCTGTGCAATGTACTCAATATGCTTTTCTTAAAAAGAGGCAAGTAGTTAATTTGGCTTTTGGAAAATGTTTTCTCAGCAATTTGTCTCATGAATAAATTATTTGCTTTTTTTCAGCCCTTCTGGAAAGCTTGTTCAAATTGAGTATGCTTTGGCAGCTGTTGCAGCAGGAGCCCCATCAGTTGGGATTAAAGGTATTAAAGATACTTATATAATTAATAAACTTTACCAATTTTTTTAGCATAAATATTCTCATGCCCTTACTTGAGATATTTGTGACTTGACATGGGGAAACAACTTATAACATTTTGTCTGATTGCCTAAAAGAAGCATTTGCTTGGTCCTGCAAGAACAGATTGCTAGAATATATAAGCGTTTGGCCTCATCAAGCCGCAATTACAATTTTGAGACTCTATGCATGCTATTCACCTTAAACAATAAAAAGTTTGTTACATGAAGGGCTTTACTCTTTTATGATAGGGTAGCCCCTATATTGTGAAATGATTTCATGTCTGGACTATTGCTCAGATAAAAAGGGCATTTCCAGGGTTCTAAAATACGTGTTATTTAAAATAAGTCAGAAATCTGTTGGTAAGAAAGAGGTTGATTATTTAACTTAACATTTTTTCTTTTTCAAACATTTCTAAGAAAATTCAAATAAACAATTATTTGGTAATTCAGGGTAAATTTTATAGTTGATTCAAAGTACTTACACCCCACTTTTAATTTGGAAAGTTACCTAAGAAAAGTTATATAAAATAACTACAGTGCATATTTGAAATGTTATAAGGGAAGGAGGAGAAAGATTTTCCAATAGCACTAATTCAGTGTTTTCTTTTTTATGTAGCTGCAAATGGTGTGGTACTAGCAACAGAGAAAAAGCAGAAATCTATACTGTATGATGAACGGAGTGTACACAAAGTGGAACCTATTACCAAACACATAGGCTTGGTATATAGTGGCATGGGCCCCGATTACAGGTAACTAAAATAGAATTAAACAGGAGTATTACTGTTAGCCTTTGGGCAGATTTTGAGATAGATAAAATCAAGATGGCTAATCATTGGAATTTAACAGGCATTATACATCATATTGTTCAGAAGCCATCTTTGCAGAAAGTTAAAAACTTAAGCTTTCCCTTGCATATATACATATCTATACTAGCAGCTTGGCTTTGTTGCCTGATTCTATTCCTGATTCCTTCTGTGCTCAGCCACATGTGAACAAGGCTGTTAACTGCCAAGACTGTAATCCCAGATGTTTCTTAATGTGGAAATACAGGTCCTTGGTTAATAGCATATTTATATCAGTCTTATGAGACTGACCAAGTACCATCCACTGATGAAGGAATGTACCAGAGCAATAGCACTTAGACTTATATACCGCTTCACAGTGCTTTACAGCCCTCTCTAAGTGGTTTACAGAGTTGGCATATTGCCCCCAACAATCTGGGTCCTCATTTTATCGACCTCTGAAGCATGGAAGTCTGAGTCAACCTGGAGCCGGTGAGAATTGAACTGCTGGCAGTCAGTAGAATTAGCCTGCAATACTGCATTCTAACCACTGTGCCACCACAGATACTGTGTGTTATATGTTAGTATTATGCTTGTGAATGTGTTACTTTCTACCTGGATTCCAGGTTTTCAGAGGACTTGGCTAGCAAATTCTAAAAATTAACATAAGTTCTAAAATTAATGTAAGTTAAAAAAAACACCACCACCACCCCCGAAAATCCCAGTGTTGTCTACGTGTGATATGGCCCTGTTTATTTTACATATTATTTTGTGCTACCTGTGACCTCAGTTTCTCCATGGACATTAAATGCAGCCCTCAGCCATGAAACATTGTCTGCTCCTGCTGTATTTTAATCTGTTTTTTCTTATTTTGTTTTGTCAGAGTACTTGTTCATAAAGCACGTAAATTGGCTCAGCAGTACTACTTGGTTTATCATGAGCCTATTCCAACAGCTCAGCTGGTGCAGAGGATTGCTTCTTTGATGCAACAATACACACAATCTGGGTATGCTGCTTCTAAATAAAACCAGTCATTTTGTCTAATATACCAAGCACTAGTTATATAAGGATTACTGAATAAGCATAACCTTGCCATGTATATTAATGTGCAAACTCTTCTACCCGCTGCTTCCCAGCAAACAAGGTTACTGGGTCACCTCCAGGGAACTTACAGTACTACTAACTAGAAAGCATCCCCATAAATGAGAAATAGTCTGTCTGATTACTAATGACCAGAAGTACCTGCAGACCACGCAATAAAACAAACCATGGACATCTGTTTTCTACTTAGGGCATTTTGGTGGCATGGGGTTCAACGGCATGACCAGGCACACTGCACTTTGATTACTCAGCTGTGCTTACAGTTTAGTGTGTTACTAAACTAAATACCTATTAAGTACAATGGATATAAAAAGTCTGCACACCCCTGTTAAATTGCCAGGTTTTTGAGATGTAAAAAAATCAGACCAAGGTAAATCACTTCAGATTTTCTTCCACCATTGATATAACCTATAAAGCTGTACAATTCAATTGAAAAACTGAAATCTTAGGGGGGAAAATAAAAATAAACTTACAATAACATGGTTGCATAAGTGTGCACACCCTCTTATAAGTAGGGATGTAGCTGTGTTCAGAATTAACCAATCACAATCAAACATGTTAAATACTAAGTACACACCTGCCATCAATTAAAAGTGATTCTGATCAAGCCCATATAAACTTCAGCTTTCTAATAGGATTTTTCTGACCTTTACTCAGTTACCTCTTAGAGCAGGGGTGTCAAACTGCTGGCCCAGGGGCCGGATGCGTCATGCCGAAACCGTGCCCATCCCAGCTCCGGCAATGGGGAAAAAGTCATGACATGTCGTGTCACGTGACGTTGTGAGTTTGACACCCCTGTCTTAGAGCAAAAGCCATGGTCTGCAAAGAGCTTACAAAGCATCAAAGGGGTCTCATTCTTGGAAGGTATCAGTCAGGAAAAGGGTACAAATTTCCAAGGCATTGGATATACACTGTGTGCACAATTATTAGGCAATTAAGTATTTTGACCATATCATTTTCATGCATATTTTCCACCTCCGAGCTGTATAAACTTGAATGCTTAGTGCAGGGGTCTTCAAACTTGGCTCTTTTATGACTTGTGAACTTCAACTCCCAGAATTCCTCAGCCAGTGTGCAAGTACTGGTTGTATACTACATACGACAACAATCTCCTGTATTCATGGTCTGGACTGTGGGGTAGGGTGGCAAGATGGAAGCCTTTTCTTACAAAGAAAAACATCCAAGCCCAGCTACATTTTGCAAAAACCTACATCAAGTCTGACAAAAGCATGTGGGAAAATGTGTTATGGTCTGATGAGACCAAGGCTGAACTTTTTGGCCATAATTCCATAAAGTATGTTCGGCACAAAAAGAACACTGAATCACCAAATGTACACCATACCCACAGTGAAGCGTGGTGGCAGCATTCTTTGGGGCTGCTTTTCTTCTGGAACTGGGGCTTTAGTCAAGGTGGAGGGAATTATGAACAGTTCCAAATATCTGTGGAGGTTGTCAGTCATCCAGGTCATAGTTATCCCAAAGGTGCTTTTTCACGAGGCAACTGGACTTTGTTTTTCTTTGAAGACGTTTCGCTTCTCATCCAAGAAGCTTCTTCAGCTCTGAAAAAAGTCCATTTGCCTTGTGAAAAAGCACCTTTGAGAGTTCCAAATATCAGTCAATTTTGACACAAAACCTTCAGGCCTCTGCTAAAATGCTAAAGATGAAGAATTTCACCTTTTAACATGACAATGAATGGGTTCACCAGAAAGATCAAAGCCCGGACCTGAATCCAATTGAAAATCTGCGGGCTGACCTGAAGAGGGCTGTGCACAGGAGATGCCCTCGCAATCTGACAGATTTGGCACGCTTTTGCAAGGAAGAGTGGGCAAAGATTCCCAAGGCAAGATGGGCCATGCTGATGGGCTCCTACCCCAAAAGGCTAAATGCTGTCATAAAATCAAAAGGTGCTTCAACAAAGTATTAGTTTTAAGGGTGTGCACACTTATGCAACCATATTATTGTAAGTTTTTTGTTTTTATTTCCCCCCCTAAAAGATTTCAATTTAGGGAGGTCAAGACCTGTGGGGAACCATTTGGGGTTAAAGCAGGCCCAAGGACTCTGGGGGGACCCCAAGGGGTGGAAAGCTGAACACAGGGTGTCTGGGTGGGGGAGGCCTGGGGCAGGCAGGCCTGGGCCTGCGCTAGGCATCCCCTACCCCTGAGGCATACTGTGCTCTACTTAATGACCCACATGTTTAACGGCCATATCAGGAGAGCAGGGGGTGGGGGTTGTTAAGTGAAGTCATCTTGCATAATGGCCGTCACCACTTGCGACCATAATTGTCAGGCTTCATTACGGTTGTATGTTGAGGACTACCTTTATCTTAAGCTAGCATGACTAATGTGTTTAGAATGTGAAGAAAATATTTTAAAGTAATAACATACAGTGCTTACTGTATTTGGGCAATGTCTTAAGGAGAGTAAGTACTGACAACTTCCTCTGTCACTTCTTTAATAGTACTTTGATTTCCAGATGCATTTTTCCATCATTCAGTCTCTGCTAATAAAATTTTCATCTGCTTGATTTCTGTATGTAAAGCTCCTGCTATAGGAGCAGAATCGGCAAAATAGTTGGCAGCCTTAAAATTATTTAATGCATACTATATCTTTCAAATTATAAAATGATATGACTGTAACAACTGACTTGACAACTCTTTAATGCTGCTTGATTGTTTCTGATGTCTGTTTTGCCCAATAGGGGTGTACGTCCTTTTGGAGTCTCATTGTTAATATGTGGATGGAATGAAGGGCGACCATATTTATTCCAGTCTGATCCATCTGTAAGTATTTAAGATTGGACTTCTTTATAGGCTTATATAAAAACTTGGTATAGCTATCTGCATGAAAGATTTATTGTTTTACTGCAGTACTATTTTTAAAGGCATATACAGTGAGGGGGAAAATTATTTGATCCCCTGCTGATTTTGTACGTTTGCCCACTGACAAAGAAATGATCAGTCTATAATTTTAATGGTAGGTTTATTTTAACAGTGAGAGACAGACTAACAACAAAAAAATCCAGAAAACGGATTTCAAAAAGGGTTATAAATTGATTTGCATTTTAATGAGTGAAATAAGTATTCGATCCCCTATCAGCAAGATTTCTGGCTCCCAGGTGTCTTTTATACAAGTAACAAGCTGAGATTAGGAGCACTCTCTTAAAGGAAGTGCTCCTAATCTCAGTGTCATGGTTCCGAAAGATGAAACTCTTCAAAGAACTTTGAGGCATTGTTTACCTTAAAGAATCTTTAATCGAGCAGCATAGCTTCGGCACGTACATAGCTGAAGCGAGAATCTGACTTCCCTTCCCTTCAGCACATAGATCAAAGCATAATTCCCTCCCACAACGAACAGTCATAAATCACATTCTCCAATTAGTTTGAATTGTAAGCTTTCCCTCCTGTTTAACAACCCGCCAAATTCTTATCTTCTCTTATTTCAAAACAGCCTTGAGAGACATTCTTCCTCCTCCCCCCCAGCATCAACTAATTCTAACTCTAAAAGTAACACACAAGTTAAAGAAGCAAAGCTGCTTCTCCACATGTTGTCAAAGCAAGAACATCCAATGTTAGCAGTGTTGACACTCAGCTTTTTACCTGTATAAAAGACACCTGTCCACAGAAGCAATCAATCCATCAGATTCCAAACTCTCCACCATGGCCAAGACCAAAGAGCTGTCCAAGGATGTCAGGGACAAGATTGTAGACCTACATAAGGCTGGAATGGGCTACAAGACTATCGCCGGGGGAGATTTCCGGTGACGTTGCTGAGGTTAGACCCGGGGAAAACCGCTCCGTTCCCCGGGTCCGAATTTCTTTTGATGGTGGGCCCGTCCGGGCCGAATGCTGCCCGGAAGAGGCAGCCACTGAAGGGCGAACCTTTGAGGACCACGGGCCGGCAGTAGCCATCCCGTTGAGACCAAAGCAGCCCCTGGAACCTTCAGAAGAAAGGCGGACCGCATTTATGCGATCCGCCATTAACAGCTGATCATCGGAGACGAAGAAGTAGCGCAGATGGACAGCGAACAACTGAGCCGGGTGAGAGTATGATCTTCTTTCCTGGTGAAAGTGGACTTTTCTTTTTAAATACCCTGTCTTTAGCTTGAGCGGAAGCCTTTAGGGAGGGGGTGGAGTTTTTTTTTCTCCCCCCTCCTGTATATAAGCGGCGGTTTAAGCTATTTTTCATCTTGAAAACAAACTTTTAAAATGGTAAAACTGTT
Source organism: Azemiops feae (assembly GCA_023970755.1). Taxonomy (NCBI): domain Eukaryota; kingdom Metazoa; phylum Chordata; class Lepidosauria; order Squamata; family Viperidae; genus Azemiops; species Azemiops feae. The sequence continues at coordinate 32,091 of JALGBA010000674.1, forward strand.
TAAGTTTTAACAGAAATTTGGGAAGCTTATTTCTTTAAAGATATTTTCTTTTTCCGTTTAGAAAAGCCATTCTAACCGTATTGTCCGTTTTAAAACTTTTTTTCCCTTACTCCGGGCTGCCTTTTTTTTTTCCTAAGCTCTGGCAACAGATATAGATACATTGTATCTGGTGGCCACTGTGAGAACTTTCCTTTTCCTTTGTCTGGTGTTTATTCAGACTAGGAACTTGGCTCTATGCCCAGACATTCTTATCTGACTTTGAAACCAGCTGAAGGAAGGTTCCTTTTTTTCCCCTTTCTCTCTCTCTTTTTGTCCTAATTTGGCTGCACACTACAGTACAGACTATTTATCCTAGATACTTGATATTTGGACACATCTTTTTCCTTGGATTATAAATATTTTTATGAAGAACTGAATCTTAAGGCACCTTTTCTTTTTTATTATTTTCTTTTTTCTTGTTCTTTGAAGAGAACTTGGTGGATTACAAATTGGATATTTTTCTTTATTACTGATTTTGGCTTTTTTTCTTTCTTTTTTGGCTTTTCTTTTTTTCTGGACATTTTTTTGGACTTGTTTTTTTTTCTTTTTTTTTTTGGAATTACTCTTTCCTTTTTAACTCTTTTTTGACTCCTCCTAGTAATAGGAGCTTAGTGGATTACAATTGGCCATTCGGCTACCTGGTGGATTATAATACAACAGATTAACTCAACAATGAGTGCTTCAAACCTGGGAGAAAAGGATCCTCTGCCCCTGCTTCGACTTCTGGTAGCCCAGTTTACCAAAAACCACTCACTATAGCGCTACAACAAGAAAAAATGGAATCCAGGGACTTCCGGCTGTGACGTCATCGTGGAGCGGGTGAAGGAACAGATCTCTGTTCCTAAATCCCGGAAAATTCTTCGCTAAGAGCCCGGTAAGGGCTTTACCGATCCCGGAGAGACTGGTAAATCAAAGAGGAAGCTTCAGAGAAGCCGGGTGGAAAGCAGACACCCGAGCAGACAGGAGCAGCACTCTTAAAATTGGCAGAGAAGAAGCCGGTCTTTAAGGCCGGCCGGGAGCGATGGCGACAGCCTGAGAGGGAAGTGAAAAGTAGAACTGACAGCTTCGTACGGGAGACGAAGGAAACCCCTGAAGGAGGTGAGGAATACTTGATAGAAGGCGCGGAAAAAGCAAAGCGATAAGGAGAGAGACACAGCGGCAACTGAAATTGAATAGAGCGGAGAAGGGAGCCTTAGAGCAGAACGAGAGCAGCGAGAAGAAGCAGAGAGCCCACAGTAAAGTTTATAAAACCTGAAAGACTGGAATTTAAAAGCTGCAAGAAGCAGAGATTGAAACTAGAGAAAGGACTGGAGAAAGGACGGCCGGAGGCAACAAAGGGTGATTAAGAGACTTTGAAAAAATTAACATAAGGATTAAAAGTTGAAGTGAGACAATGGAGAAACTTAATACCAATTAGTGGATCTTATTTTTGAAGAACAAATAGCATTTGAAATTTGAATCTTAACTGACATATATCTGGACAAAGTGACTAGTGGACGTTTTGGATTCATTGGATATACAGAAGAAGAAAAAAGGTGACATTTGGTGGATCTGTGGACACATTAAACTGAGACAGAGAGAAAAAAGGCTGATGCAATATTGCAGCACCTGTTAACAAGCAGGGATCATAGAGAGAAAGGTGATTATTCAAACAAGAGTGATAGTGAATGAAATTAAGAGCGGTGATAATACTTAGAGAATAGTATATGTATATGCATTGTGTGTAGTATTATAGAAATATATATAAGAGGTGTTAAGAGTATTATAAATTATATTATATAATAGTGGGATAAGAAAAGGTATAACTATTTGTAAACTTATTTTTAAGGTTAACCCTAAGAATAACGTTATATAAAATTGATATATGCAAGTGTGGAAAAATATTATTCAAGTAATAAAAATGACAAGTACCACAGCAACAACTAAAATAAGTAAAAAAACAGCTATAAATCCCACACCTATAATGGCCTCTCCTATAGGTCAAAGAACGATAGGAACCATGTTGGGGAAAGAAAAAGTAGAATTGGCGATGAACCCACAGAGTATACAGATAATGCTACAAATGATGCAGGAAACAATGACGAAGACCCAAGAGGCAATAGCAAATAATCATGAAGAAACAAAAATTCATCACAAAGAAATCAAAAATGAAATTAAAAACATGAATGACAAGATAGAGAGTATACAACAAACAATGATGAAGAACAAACAAAGAATTCAAAAAGTTGAAACAAAAATAGATCAAGTTGATGGCAAAATAGAAAAGATGGATCAGATATCCAAACAAGTAAACAGAGAGTTGACTGATTCTGTTGCCTTCTTGGAATTGGAAAAAGCTTCGTTCTTCCTAAGATTTCAAAATATCGTAGAGGAAAAAGAAGAAGATTTGGGAGAGAAGATGGCGGAGATATTGGCTGAGATATTAGGAAAGGACAAACAGGAAACAAGAAGAGACATAGATGAAATATATCGAGTATATACAAATTATGCACGAAGGCACAGATTGGCGAGAGAGGTGCATATAAGATTTACTAGAAGATCAATAAGGAATGAAATATATAAAAAAACGAGATGAACAGATAGTATATAAGGGTAAAGAAATAATTGTATTAAAGCAAATACCACGTAGAATACGAAATCAGAGACGAGAATACCAATTTCTAACAACCCAATTAACTAAATACAAAGTTATGTTTCGATGGTTAGTACCTGAAGGCATATTTGTAACATGGCAAGAAAAAAAATATAAGATAGACACACTCGAGAAAGCGCAGGATTTTTATGAATGTCACTTTGCGCAGGGAGAAGAACAAGAAAGTAGGGAAGAGCCAGAGAGTAAAAGACAGGAGGAAGACCTATTAGAAGAATTTGAACGAGAAAGAGAAACCCAAAAGATACAAGAAAGAGAAAGATTAGAAAGAGAAGGAGCAAAAGGAAGGGTAATAGAGACAAGAAGCACAAAAAAACCAGATCAAGTAAAAAACGGGAGAGGCAATTAAGCTCTTTTCTGTAAACATTAATGGTTTAAACATACCAAGAAAAAGAGTACAAACGTTTAATAAATTAAGGAAATTGGATGCAGACGTGATATGTCTTCAGGAAGTTCATATAAAAAAGGATTATAGAAAACTACTAGAGAATGTAAAATTAGGAACACTATACACAACACTAGCACAAAACAAGAAAGGAGGAATTGCTATATATGTCAAAGAAAAAATAAAATCAAAATTAATATATTCGGATGAAGAGGGGAGAATTTTAATGTTGGAAATAGAATTAGAGCAAAAACAAACTTTATTAACGGCAGTATATGCACCAAATAATAACCAACATGAATTTTTTAAAAAGGTACATAAGAAACTAGTGGATCTGGATTATGAAAGTATTTGTATGATTGGGGATCTAAATGCAATAGTTGATGTTAAGAAAGACTATAAGAGTAGTAAAAAGAGCAAAAAGAAGAAAAATATATTACCAAAATCGTTCTTTAACATGGTAACAGAACTCAACCTTCGGGATATATGGAGAGAGACACACAGATCAGACAAACAATACACATTTTATTCGTATCCGCATCAATCCTGGTCCAGGATCGATATGGCCTGGGTAACAACAGAAGTACAGAACGGGATAGAGGAAATTGAAATAGGACTTAATGACTGGGCGGATCACAACCCAATAACAATAAAATGGAAAGGCCAGAAACAGAGAAAAAGATGGTCAATGAATCAAAGACTATGTAAAGACAAACAATATATACAGATGCTAGAAAAGGAATTGACATTATTTTTTCAGGTAAATAAAAAGGAAGAGACATCAACACAAAATTTGTGGGATACTACAAAAGCCTACATTCGGGGATTGACAATTGCATACAACTCTAAGAAAAATAAAGATAGGAGACTTCAACAAGAAAAACTACAAGAAGAACTTAAAGAAACAGAAAGTGACCTACAGAAGGATCCACAAAACAAAAAGATAAAAGAAAAATGGAATATTATAAAACACAAGATTAATCTGACAACACAAAAAGAAATGGCACAGAAAATTAGGATGGCGAAACAAAATTATTTTGAAAACGCGAATAAAACCGGTCGATGGTTGGCCTATAAATTAAAAAAAGAAAAAGGTAAAAGAACAATACATCAACTACAAGATGAAAGTGGAACAGTACAATATAGACGGGAAGAGAAAAAGAACATAATACAAAATTTCTTCTCAAAGCTATACTATCAGGAAGATATAGCAGATGATAAAGTTAAACAATATATAGAGGCAGCAAAAATGAGCAAAATCACCGAAGAACAAAAGGAAATGTTGAATAGACCAATAACCGCAATAGAACTAGAAACAGCATTGAAAAAACAAAAAAATAATAAATCACCAGGCCCAGATGGAATTCCGGTTGAGTTTTATAAAAATATACAAGAGTCACTACAATGGATAATGTTGGAGATTTGTAATGAGGTGTTGGAGGAGGCGAAGATACCGGCATCATGGACTGAAGCAATTATTACTCTTATCCCTAAGGAAGATTCAGACCTGCAACAAATTCAAAATTATAGGCCGATTTCTTTACTGAATACAGACTATAAGACATTTGCAACAATAATAGCAGAAAGGATTAAAATTTTTTTGAATAACTACATCCACCCAGATCAAAATGGATTTCTACCAGGACGACAGATAAAAAATAATATGAGGATAATAATGAACACCTTAGAATTTTATGAAGTCCATTCTGAAAGACAAGCTACACTGGTTTTCCTTGATGCCCAGAAGGCATTTGATAATTTGAATTGGAAGTTTATTATAACACAATTGAACTACATGGAATTTGGGACAAAATTTGGAAAGATGGTTGAGAAAATATATACTAAACAAACAGCTAGGGTAATTATGAATGACGAAATGACAGAAAAAATTGACATAACTAAAGGAGTAAGACAAGGGTGCCCACTCTCTCCTCTTCTATTTATTTTATCATTAGAAATACTTCTGACAAAAATCAGAGAGGACCAAGAAATAAAGGGTTTAAAAATTAAGAAGGAAGAATATAAGGTCCAAGCCTTCGCTGACGATTTGGTATTTATTTTGGAAGACCCATTAGAAACCGGCCCTAAATTAATTCAAAAAATAGAAGAATTTGGTGAGGTAGCCGGACTTAAGATTAATAAGAATAAATCCAAATTAATAACCAAAAATCTTACAAAGGCACAGGAAAGCGAATTGGAAGATAAAACAAAAATAAGCGTAACTAAGAAAATAAAATATTTAGGGATTTGGCTTACAGCGAAGTGCTCCTCGATTAAGGAGGATAATTATGATAAAATACTACACCAGATAAAAAACGATTTAGAAAATTGGGAAAATCTACAAATTTCATTTTTAGGGAGGATTGCAACGGTCAAAATGAATATATTGCCAAAAATATTATTCCTGTTCCAAGTTATTCCAATAAAACTAGGGAAAACATTCTTTCAAGAATTAAATAAATTGGTTACTAAATTTATATGGCAAAGGAAAAAACCTAGGATTAAATTAAAACTCTTGCAAGATACGAAAGATAAAGGGGGATTGGCATTACCAGAGTGGGAAATATATTACCAAGCATCAAGCCTAACTTGGCTAAAAGAATGGATGGAATTGAAAAATACCAGAATTTTAACACTTGAAGGACATGACTTGCAAGCGGGGTGGCATGCATTCCTATGGGACGAAAAATATAAAGTACATAGATATTTTCAAAGACATATAGTTAGGGATGCATTGCTACAGATTTGGGAAAAAATAAAACAAAAACATTACATAAGAATTCCAATGTGGTTATCCCCAACAGAAGCTCTGAAACACCCAAACCTACTGGACATAAATAAGATAATTAGATACAAGGAATTGGTAAATGAACAGGGAAATCTGAAAACAAAACAAGAATTGGAACAAGATGTAGGCAGAGAGATTGATTGGTGGACATTCACACAAATCCAATCTAAATATACAGAGGACAAAAAATTATATGAAATACAAAAAGAGTCGCAAGAATTGGATAAAATTATACATGGAACAGAAATAAAATTAATTAGTAATATATATAAATATTTACTGAGATATAAAATGGAAGATGAGGTTGTCAAAGACACAATGATTAGATGGGCAAAAAATTTCGGATACAACATAGAATTGGAGAAATGGGAAAAAATATGGGAAACAAACATAAAACTGACTATGTCTGCGGCATTCAAGGAAAATCAGTTGAAGATGTTTTACAGATGGCATCTTCCACCAGCAAAGCTTGCTAAGATGTTCCAGAACAACTCGCCGACATGCTGGAAATGTAAAAAGGTACATGGAACATATTACCATCTATGGTGGACATGCCCCGTTGCAAAAAAATACTGGACTAAAATAAGAAGATGGATGAAGAAATAATAGATCAACCTGTAGATTGGAAACCAGAGATCTTTAATAATAATAAAGTTGGAAGGACCTTGGAGGTCATCGAGTCCAACCCCCTGCTCAGGCAGGAAACCCTATACCATTTCAGACAAATGGCTGTCCAGTCTCTTCTTAAAAACTTCCAGTGTTGGAGCATTCACCGCTTCTGGAGGCAGGTTGTTCCACTGGTTAATTGTTCTAACTGTCAGGAAGTTTCTCCTCAGTTCCAGTTGCTTCTTTCCTTGACTAGTTTCCATCCATTACTTCTTGTCCTGCCCTCAGGCGCCTTGGAGAATAGCTTGACTCCCTCTTCTTTGTGGCAGCCCCTGAGATATTGGAATACTGCTATCATGTCACCCCTAGTCCTTCTTTTCATTAAACTAGACATACCCAATTCCAGCAAACGTTCTTGATATGCTTTAGCCTCCAGTCCCCTAATCTTCCTGCTGGGTATTTTAAATAGAAAATACAGTAAAGAAATACGGTACTTAATCTTACATATAACAACGGCAGCAAGAATAGTCTACGCACAGTTCTGGAAAAATGAGAATATACCATCAGAGGAAGAAGTGATAAGGAAAATCTTAGACTGTGCGGAGATGGACAAATTAACAAAAGAGATAAAAGAAAAGGAAGACACAGAGTACTATGTAATATGGAATAAGTGGTATGATTGGTTGGAGATTAGAAACAATAAATGAAAATAAATGTAGAAAGGTCAAGAAAGGGAAAATATGTGTATAATAATGTATAATAATGTATAGTAATAATATGTATTATTCTTAGTATGAAATATAGTATGAATGAAGAAAATGGAAATAAGAAACAATGGGACAACAAGGACAAATATTTTTTAAAAGAAGAATAAGGGGGGAAAATGTAAATAATAGAAGATTACAGTTACGAAATTGCTGTTTAAAAAAAAAAGGAGTATACACTGTGTGTTTATGTGTGTTATGTTTTGTTGTTTTAAAAAAATAAAAATAATAATAATAATAAAAAAAAAAGAAAGAAAGAAAAAATGGAATCCCAACAGAAGGACACCCAGGCAATACTACAGGCAATTGCAGCTCAGGCGGCCTCCTCGACTAAAAAGCTTGAAGATATGAAAAAGGATCTTGATAGAAATTACGAAGATGTGAAAAATGATCTTACTACAATGAATCAAAAAATTAAAAGCTTTCAACAGGCGATTACAGATAATCAACAAAGGATCCAAAAGATAGAAGATAAATCCGTGGAAGTTGATCAGAAACTAGAATCCATACAAGAGGAGAACCAAAGATTGGCCCAAACAAATGCGGAACTGGAAGATTCTTTGGCCGTCATGGAGATGGAAAGAGCATCATACTTCTTAAGATTCCAAAACATAATAGAAGATAAGGATGAGAATGTGTCAGGGTTGATAGCTGAGTTATTAGCAGACCTTTTAGGAATGGCCAAGGTTCAAATGGAAGGAGAAATAGACCAGGTCTTCAGAGTTAATTCAAGTTATGCTAGAAGAAACAGAGTCCCCAGGGAAGTCCATGTTAGATTTCTCAAAAGATCTATGCGAGATGAGATTTTGAGAATTGTAAGAGATCAACCATTAAAATACAAAGAAAAAGAAATACTAGTGCTTAAGCAGATTCCTAGTAGGATAAGAGAGGCTCGAAGAGACTACCAGTTTTTAACTAGAAAATTGATTGATAAAGGAGTGAATTTTAGATGGTTGGCCCCAGAAGGGATATTAATTTTTTGGGACTCAAAAAGATATAGATTGGATACCCCATTGAAAGCAGCGGAATTTTTTGATAATCATAGATCTTTTTTCGAAAAAGGGGATCCTGAACCTAAGAAACAAGAGGAGATGGGCGCTGTAGAAGTCTCTGAACAAGTGGAGGAGGAAGAAGTTAAAAAGACTACTTCAGAGGAAGGAGCAAAACCGAGAGACCAGAGACAAGTAAGATCTCCTAGAAAATTGAGACCCAGATATAATTGAAGTCATGGAGGAGATTGAAATTTTATCAATAAATATAAATGGATTGAACTCCCCCTCAAAGAGGAGAATTTTTTTTACTAGACTACAAAAATTGAAATTGGACATAATTTGCCTTCAGGAGACACACATTAAGAGACAATATTCTAAAATTTTAGGACAACCGAAAATGGGTAAGCTTTGCTTTTCACTTGCACCCCAAAAGAAAAGAGGTATAGCCCTCTATATAAAATAAAAGATAAATTCTAAAGAACTTTATGCAGATGAAGAGGGGAGAATATTAATGGTGGAAATTATGATTGACCAAAAATAGATATTGATGGTTGCAATATATGCACCTAATGAGAAACAGGAGCAATTTTATGATCAACTACACAATAAAATACTGGACTTAAACTATCAAAACCTTTGCATATTGGGTGATTTCAATGCAATAGTAGATCCAACCCGGGACTATAAAAGCCATAAACAAGGGAGAAAAGGGGGAAATACTTTACCTAAGGCTTTCTTAAAAATGAAAGAAGAATTGTCTATTCAAGATATATGGAGAGAGATGAATCCAGAAAAATCACAATATACTTTTTACTCAAATAGGCATAAATCATGGTCTAGAATTGACATGATATGGACTTCTTATGATCTGAAAATGATGATACAAGAGATCGAGATAGAAACCAATATCTGGGCAGACCATAATCCAATAAAAATGATTTGGAAAGGCACTAAGAAAAAATTAAGATGGTCCCTGAATAAATCTATACTTAAAGAGAAAGAATTTTTACAATTAGCGACAGGGAAATGGAATTTGTTTTTTAAATTAATAAGAAAGAAGAAACCTCCCTCCAAAACGTGTGGGATATGGCCAAAGCATATTTTAGAGGCGTGGCTATAACTTATGCTGCTAAAAAGAATAAAGAAAAGAAACAACTACAGTTAAATTTGAGAGAAGAACTTAAAAAATTGGAACTTGAGTTACAAATTGATCCACAAGAGAAAGCTCTTAAGAAACAAATGGAGATAATAAAACATAAATTACACTTGGCTGAGATGGATATAATGGCACAACAGATAAAACGGTCTAAACAGAACTTTTTTGAAAATGCCAACAAGCCGGGAAGATGGTTAGCATATAGGCTAAAGAAAGAAAGGGAAAAAAGAATGATTAATAAGCTACAAGACTCAAAAGGAGAGCTACAATTCCACAATGATGCAATGAAAAAGATTATTAAGGACTATTATGAGACACTATATAAAGCTGAGGTGGTCTCGAAAGAGGGAATACAGGCTTATATGAAAGAAAGTGGTCTGCCAAAAGTCCCGGAGAACATTCGGAATACATTAAATCGGAAAATATCGATGATGGAGATTACAGAAGCTATAAAAAGGCAAAAAAAAGATAAGACTCCGGGCCCAGATGGTCTCCCTGCAGAATTTTATATAGCATTACAAAACTTACTAAGCCCAATTTTGAAGGAACTGTGTAATGAAATTTTTTCAGAGACAAAAATATCAAATTCATGGATGGAAGCTAATATTACTTTGATACCCAAAGAAGACACTGATCCTACACAAATAAAAAACTTTAGACCAATATCGTTATTAAATGTGGACTATAAAATCTTTGCTTCAATAATAGCAGAAAGAATGAAGAAATTTTTGACCGAATTTATCCATACAGACCAAAACGGTTTTTTACCTAAAAGACAAATAAAAAATAATTTAAGGATTATTCTAAACGTTTTGGAATACTATGAAAATCATCCAGGGAAACAGATGGCGTTGATATTTCCTGATGCGCAAAAAGCGTTTGATAATTTAAATTGGCAATTTATGTTTCAGCAGTTGATGGAAATGGACTTTGGTAACAATTTTATAAGTGCAATTCAAGCAATTTATAATAAACAGCTAGGATATTGTTAAATGGAGATTATACAGAAAGCTTTGATATAAAAAAAAGGCACAAGACAGGGATGTCCATTATCCCCATTGCTATTTATCTTAACATTGGAAGTACTTGCTAGGAATATAATAATAATAATAATAATAATAATAATAATAATAATAATAATAATAATAATAATAATAATAATAATAATAAAGTTGGAAGGGACCTTGGAGGTCATCGAGTCCAACCCCCTGCTCAGGCAGGAAACCCTATACATTTCGGACAATGGCTGTCCAGTCTCTTCTTAAAAACTTCCAGTGTTGGAGCATTCACGCTTCTGGAGGCAGGTTGTTCCACTGGTTAATTGTTCTAACTGTCAGGAAGTTTCTCCTCAGTTCCAGGTTGCTTCTCTCCTTGACTAGTTTCCATCCATTACTTCTTGTCCTGCCCTCAGGCGCCTTGGAGAATAGCTTGACTCCCTCTTCTTTGTGGCAGCCCCTGAGATATTGGAATACTGCTATCATGTCACCCTAGTCCTTCTTTTCATTAAACTAGACATACCCAATTCCAGCAAACGTTCCTGATATGCTTTAGCCTCCAGTCCCCTAATCATCTTTGTTGCCCTTCTCTGCACTCTTTCTAGAGTCTCAACATCTTTTTACATCGTGGTGACCAAAACTGGATGCAGTATTCCAAGTGTGGCCTTACCAAGGCATTGTAAAGTGGTATTAATACTTCACGTGATCTTGATTCTATCCCTCTGTTAATGCAGCCCAGCACTGTGTTGGCTTTTTGGCAGCTGCAGCACACTGCTGGCTCATATTTAAGTGATTGTCCACTAGGACTCCGAGATCCCTCTCACAGTTACTACTTGAGCAAGGTACCCCTATACTATACCTGTACATTTGGTTTTTCTTGCCTAAATGTAGAACCTTACTTTTTTCACCATTGAATTTCATTTTGTTAGATAGCGCCCAATGTTCAAGTCTGTCCAGGTCCTCCTGTATCTTAAGCCTGTCTTCTGGAGTGTTGGCTATTCCTGCCAGCTTGGTGTCATCTGCAAATTTGATGAGTTCCCATCTATCCCCTCGTCCAAATCGTTGATGAAGATGTTGAAGAGCACTGGCCCAGAACAGAGCCCTGGGGCACCCCACTGCACACTTCCCTCCATGTAGATGCGGTTCCATTGAGGACCACACGCTGAGTACGGCCGGTCAGCCAGCTACGAATCCATCTGGTGGTGATGCTGTCTAACCCACATTTTCTATCTTAAGTAGTAGGTTGTGATCTACTTTATCAAATGCCTTACTGAAGTCCAAGTAAATTATATCCACAGCATTCCTCTGATCCACTAATTTTGTCACTTGGTCAAAGAATGCAATAAGGTTTGTCTGGCATGATCTGTTTTTGACAAACCCATGTTGGCTTTTAGTAAGTGATTTTGTTTGCCTCTAGGTGTTCGCTGATTCGTTGTTTGATTATCTTTTCCAGAATCTTCCCAGGTATTGAGGTCAGGCTGATAGGTCTGTAATTTCCTGGATCCATTTTTTTTCCTTTTTGAAGATGGGAACTACATCAGCTCTTTTCCAGTTCTGGTAGTTCCCCAGTGCTCCAGGATCTTTGAAAAATATAGTTCAGTGGTTCTGAGATCACATCTGCCAGTCCTTGAGAACCTTGGGGTGTAATCCATCTGGTCCTGGTGATTTGAACTCGTCTAGGCTGGACAGGTGCTCACTTACCATTTCTTGCCTATCTTAACTTGTGTTTCTATTCTGTTTTTTATGGCACTATTTTTGATAGGTTGGTCTGTTTTTTCCCTTTGTGTAAAGACAGATGCAAAAAACGAGTTAAATAGTTCTGCTTTCTCACTATTGCTTGTCACCTTCTTGCCACTTTCACCCGCTAATGGACCAATCATTTCCTTAACTTTTTTCTTATTTTTTACAAATAGGCAGGACATGGAAATAAAAGGACTGGAGATGACCAAAAATATAAATTACAAGCGTTCGCAGATGATTTGGTTTTTATCGTGGAGGAACCACTAGAAACAACCACTAAGTTGTTGCAGAAACTAGAAAAATTTGGAGAAGTGGCTGGTTTGAAAATAAATAGAGAAAAGACTAAGGTATTAACAAAAAATCTAACACAAAAACAGAAAACTTACTTCACAAAAAGGACAGATTTGCAAATAGTTAAAAAAGTGAAATACCTAGGCATTTACCTAACATCAAGATGTACAACATTAAAAGAAGATAATTATGAAAGATTGTTGAAACAAATAAAATTAGATTTGGAAAAGTGGAAAAACCTCCAATTATCACTGCTAGGAAGAATAGCGACAGTGAAGATGAGTATCCTACCGAAACTACTCTTTTTATTTCAAACGATTCCTGTAAAATTGGGAAAGACGTTTTTTGATGATCTAAATGCAACAATATTAAGATTCATATGGCAAGGGGAAAAAGCACGAATTAAAGTCAAAATGTTACAAGAAGCTAAAGATAGTGGAGGATTTGGACTCCCGGACTGGAGACTCTATTACCAAGCAGCTATCTTGCCATGGATTAAAGAATGGATAACGCTGAGAAATAAAAGACTTCTTTACCTAGAGGGGCATGACTTACAATTGGGTTGGCATGCCTTTCTGTGGTATGGAAAAAATAAAATACACAGATACTTCCAAAACCATGCTATAAGGAATGTACTGCTTTTAGAATGGGAGAGAATAAAACAAAAAAATTATATTAAAATACCAGAATGGCTTTCAACAATGGAAGCTTTTGCTTACCCAAATTTAATTAATTACGACAAACTCGTTACATATAAAGACATTTTGGACAAGGACGGAAAACCTAAAGACAGGCAAGACTTACAACAACAAGGCATTAATTTATCATGGTGGCCTTATTTACAAATTCAAACAAGTTATGAGAAAGACCTAAAGACAATGGGATTTTATAAAGAACAGATAGAATTTGGTCAAATACTTTTGAAAACAGATGAAAATCTGATTAAGAAACTTTATAGATTTCTGCTAAGTCGGAAGATGGAAGAAGAACAAGTAAAAGAGACAATGATAGTTTGGGCAAAAAAAATTGGATACTCTATAGAATTAGACGCTTGGCAAAAGTTATGGGACAGAAATATTAAATTGACTAAAGCAGTTTCATATAAAGAAAATGTATATAAAATGTTTTATAGATGGCACATGACACCAGTAAGACTAGCGCAAATGTTTAAAAATGTTTCGAATAATTGTTGGAAATGTAAACAAAAACCAGGTACTTATCACATCTGGTGGGTATGTCCTAGTGCAAAGAAATTTTGGTTTAAGATTCATATATGGCTGGAAAAGATGATTAAAATACAGATAGAATTTAAGCCAGAACTGTTTTTGTTAGGAATACTAGGATCTAACTATGGGAAAGAGAATGAGTATTTAATATTACATATATTGACAGCGGCGAGAATAGCATTTGCCCAATATTGGAAAAATGAAAATGTACCATCTGATGAGATTATAATTAGGAAAATTCTAGAATGTGCAGAAATGGATAGACTAACCTTAGAGATTAAAGAGAAAGAAGATTCAGTTTATTTTAAAACATGGGAAAACTTTTATCAATGGTTAGAAAAACGATAGCGAGAAATGATTGTGAAATCTGTTAAGATGATTGATGTTTATTAATCGATATGTTTTATAATTATAGTTATTTGTGTTGACTTCAGCTATCTTTATATATTAACTACTCCCACTGAATATTTGTATCCGGACCATAGTTTGTTTGCTAAAGCTTGGACTGTTATTGGGGGTTGTACTTACTTGTACTTACTCCCCTTGTTGTACTTACTCCCATCCTAATCCTACCCTTGAACCCCATCCTGAACCCCATTACCTATATTGACCCCTTTTTTGTACTTATCCCTATACCAATCCTATCCTTGAATCCCATTCTGAACCCTATTACCTATATTGATCCTTGTTTCCCCCTACCCTTATAAAACCTAATAAAATATTGTTAAAAAAAAAAAAGACTATCGCCAAGCAGCTTGGTGAGAAGGCGACAACAGTTGGTGCGATTATTCGCAAATGGAAGAAATACAAAACAACTGTCAATATCCCTCGGTCTGGGACTCCATGCAAGATCTCACCTCGTGGAGTTTCAGTGTCCATGAGAACGGTGAGGAATCAGCCCAGAACTACATGGGAGGATCTTGTCAATGATCTCAAGGCAGCTGGGACCATAGTCGCCAAGAAAACAATTGGTAACACACTACGCCATGAAGGACTGAAATCCTGAGGCGCCCGCAAGGTCCCCCTGCTTAAGAAAGCACATGTACAAGGCCCGTCTGATTTGCCAGTAAACATCTGAATGATTCAGAGGAGAACTGGGTGAAAGTGTTGTGGTCAGATGAGACCAAAATTGAGCTCTTTGGCATCAACTCAACTCGCCGTGTTTGGAGGAGGAGGAATGCTGCCTATAACCTCAAGAACACCATCCCCACCGTCAAACATGGAGGTGGAAACGTTATGCTTTCGGGGTGTTTTTCTGCTAAGGGGACTGTCATGCCTCTGTCCGAGCTTGACTCCGAGGAAGAGATGGAGTTCCCTGTTGAGGCCCAGGAGGGGGTGTCTGTGGCTTCGGAGGACTGTAGGGAGGAGCAAGCTGAGGCAGGCCAGGGCCCTTCAGGTTTGGAACAGGGAAGGCAGAGTTCAGGCGAGGAGCAAGGCCCCTCCCCGCCTGATCCTAGAGCAAGGAGAACAGAGAGGAGGAGAGAACAACGGAGGCAGGCTCACTTGCTCGGGAGGAGAGCGTCCTGCCCCACTCCACAAGGCACACCTGTGGATTAGGATTTAAGCAGACGCTGTGGGGTGAGGCATTTGCTGGGAACAAACGTGGGATCTTGATATTGTCGTGACTTGTGCTCTTGTAACCTGGACGCTTTGTATTCCGGACCAGTTTGTTTCCTGCTTCCCGATCACAGCTTACATTCCTGATCTCTCCTTGCAGTCGGCAGTTTGCAGTTCGCAGAGAAGCCGAGAGTAAAAGGACTTTTTACGTTTTGTTGTTATCTGTCTTGTCTTGAGAATTTTGTAAACTTTCCTGGCTATCTTGGTTGAACTCTTGCCAGCATATGGAGGAGCGTTTGGGTGAACATTGGCAGTGATTCCAGGACTGTAGCTTTTGCCAGCCAACTGCTTTGCCTCCGTTCGGGGCCCTGGGTCATTACATTTTGTTCCCGGCCTACTCCCAATTGCTACTCCAGACCAAGTTGGGCGACCATGGATCAGCTCCGTGCGGAAAATGATCAGTTAAAACAGCAGGTGGCCCTCCTGACTGCACAGATGGCGCAAATGCAAGCAGCTCGGCCACGCCGCAGAAGCCCTGTTACAGTGTCAGAAAGGTTTGATGGCTCACAGGCACAATTCCCATCGTTCTTTGGGCAGTGCCAGTTGTGTATGAGCCTTCGGCCTGAGGACTTCCCCACTGACCGGGATAAGGTGGGGTTTGTGCTAAACCTTTTGACAGGAACAGCAGCACGTTGGGCAACACCCCTGCTGACCCAGCCCAATCAGCTGCTGGACAATTATGCAGAGTTTTGCCGGCAACTCAAGGCCATGTTTGAGGACCCTGTTAAGGCCCAGACTGCAAACCGTCGGGTGAGAGAGTTGCGGCAGGGGCGTGGTTCACTGGCAGTCTACATTGCTACGTTTCAGGTGGTTTGTCAGGAACTGCAGTGGAACGACCGTTTATGGACCAGTTTCAGGAAGGACTTTCGTCCAAACTCCTGAATGAGCTGGCACGCACCGAATGCCCTCGCTCCTTGCAGGAGCTCATGCATCTGTGTGTCCATATCGCTGCAAGACTCCAGCAGCGACGGGCGCGACGACGGACGGAGGCCTTGCCCGCACCTGTTAAGACAGTGGCGCCGTTGGCACCACCTCCGGATGAGCCAATGCAGTTGGGGGCTGCACGACCTCGACTGACTCAAGCTGAAAAAGATCGCCGCCGCGAAGGCCTTTGCCTGTATTGTGGGCGGTCCAGGCCATATGGCGGCCAAGTGTCCTGTGAAGGCACCCAAAGCAGCGGTGGGAAACGGGCCGGGGCCGGCCTAGAGGGTTCCGTAGGCCGGGCTTGCTTGGAAACGGGTCCAGTACCTCCACCACAACAGACTCTTGCTAAGCACCTTGTGTTACCAGCGACTGTGTTCATGCCTGGTCAAGGAGCGGTGGAGGTCCAGGCCTTGGTGGACTCGGGCTACTGCCAATTTCATGGACTCTGCTTTTGCCGCGCAGTGGTCCATTCCCCAGCAGCAGTTGTCACCGCTGGTCTTGGTGGAGACGATTGATGGGCGGCCCCTTCATTCCGGCCCAGTGGTTGCTGCGACCAGACCCCTTCGCATGCGTATTGGGCCGCATGTGGAAGAAGCCGTGTTCTATGTGGCTACCGTTTCCCACTTTCCAGTGGTGCTGGGATTGGAGTGGTTAAGGGCTCATGATCCGCAGATTATTTGGTCGTCTGGGGCAGTGCGGTTCCCCGGCAAGAAGTGTGCCACCCATCACCTGCATGCCTGCGCAGGGAATGTGGCTCCATATGTGGACCTGGACCTACCGGCAGAGTTGGGGGATTATGCCGATGTCTTTGGGGAAAAAGAGGCGGATCAGTTGCCCCCACATCGGTCTTATGACTGCCCGGTTGATTTAGTGCCCAATGCCAAATTGCCGGTTGGCCGGATTTACTCCCTGTCGGAACCGGAGTTGGCAGCCTTGAGGGACTTCATCGACAAGAACCTCCGGAAGGGGTTTATACGGCCTTTCACTTCCCCGTTGGCTGCGCCAGTGCTCTTCGTGAAGAAGAAGTCAGGGGAGCTTAGACTGTGCTGTGATTACCGGAAATTTAATGCCACCACGATCCGTAATCGGTACCCACTCCCGCTCATTCCCAAACTCATCGAGAGGCTCCGCCAGGCCAAAATATTTACTAAGTTGGACTTACGGGGAGCTTACAACTTAGTCCGAGTTCGAGCGAGAGATGAGTGGAAGACGGCCTTCCGGACACGTTATGGACATTTTGAGTACACAGTTATGCCCTTTGGCTTGACCAACGCGCCGGGAGTGTTCATGCACTTTATGCATGACGTGTTCAGGGACCTGTTGGATAAGTTTGTGGTCATCTACCTTGACGACATCCTGATTTACTCATCCTCCCCATGAGTGCATTGGAACCATGTTCGGCTCGTGTTGCAACGATTGCGGGATAACCATCTCTTTGCCAAGCGTGAGAAGTGCCAGTTTGCGCAAACCACGATCGATTTTCTGGGCCATCGCATCTCGCCCAAGGGTGTGGAGATGGATCCAGAGAAAGTAAAGTCGCTGCAGGAATGGCAGCCTCCGTGGAGGGTCAAGGACGTGCAGCGACTGTTGGGGTTTGCGAATTATTACCGCACGTTCATTCCTCGCTTTGCGACCCTGACCACTCCCCTTTCCAATCTGTTAAGGAAAGGGGTGAAGTTCCGCTGGGGTGCTGAGGAGCAGGGGGCCTTGGATGCCATTGAGGCCGCGTTCGCCTCCGAGCCTATCCTCAAGCATCCTGATCCCTTAAGGCCGTTCGTGGTGGAGACGGATGCATCAGATGTGGCCGTCGGGGCTGTGCTTCTGCAAGCCTATGCTTCTGCAAGCCTATGCTCCCGCAGGTACCTTGTTCCCATGTGCCTATTACTCACGGTAGCTGTCGGCCCCCGAACGGAATTATACGATATGGGACAAGGAGTTGTTGGCGGTCAAAGTCGCTTTTGAGACATGGCGGCACCACTTAGAGGGGGCCCGTCACCAAGTCGAGGTTCGAACAGACCATCGGAACCTAGAGCACCTACGGACTGCCAGAACGCTAAATCAGCGCCAGGTGCGATGGTCACTGTTTTTTGCGAGGTTCGACTTTCGGGTGACCTATGTCCCTAGCAGGCGGAACCAGCATGCGGACGCGCTGTCCCGGAAGCCTGAGTTCACCCGAAAGGAGGACAAGATCATGCCCAGAACGGTTATTCCCTTGGAACGGTTGGCGGCCACAGAGGAGCCCGTGGACCTATGGGGCAGAATTCGTGAGGCGCAGCGGCAGGATCCGTTCATGGCAGCTCGGCGTCGTGAGTTGGCTGGCGATGAGGGAGATAAGACCCCTTGGATGTACATGGATGACCTGTTGCATTTCCGAGACCGCATCTACGTTCCTGGGGGACCCCTCTGTGGCATCATTCTGAAACAATGCCATGATAGTCCATCAGCGGGTCACTTCTGGGTCTTCAAAACACTGCACCTTGTCTCCAGAACGTTTTGGTGGCCGTGACTCCGGCACGAGGTGTCTAGTTATGTGGCATCGTGCAGCATCTGTCGACAGGCCAAGTATGCTACTGGTCTCTTGCAGCTGCTACCCATGCCAGAAAGACCCTGGGGGGCGGTCTTGTTGGACTTCATTACCGAGTTGCCCTCATCCAAGGGTGCCACAACCGTCTTGGTGGTGGTGGATATGCTCACCAAAATGGCTCATTTTATCCCATGTGTGGGTCTCCCTACAGCACGGATGATGGCCCAGTTGTTTATCGCCCATGTATTTCGGCTGCATGGGTTACCAGACTGAGTCGTGTCAGATCGGGGTGCAATTTACGGCACGCTTCTGGCAGACCCTACTCACGAAACTGCAGGTACAGGCGTGTCTGTCCGCCCATCACCCCGAAACCGACGGGGGCACAGAGAGGGTGAATGCAATCTTGGAACAGTACCTCCGCTGTTTCAGCAACACCCAACAGGACAATTGGGCGGAGCCGCTGGCTGTGGCGGAGTTCGCCTATAACAACGCCCAGCATGCATCTACCCGTGTGTCACCGTTCTTTGCCAGTTATAGATTTCATCCACGGCTCTTTCCGTTGGCTCCATCGGACTCCCCAGTTCCGGCCGTGGACAAGTTCCTCCAGGAGCTGAAGGCGGTGCACCAAGTAGTTCGGCACCAGCTGGAGAAAGCCAAGGAGGATTACAAACGATTCGCCGACCGTCATCGTCGAGATGTCCCTCCGTTATCTGTGGGCGATCGGGTTTGGCTTTCCACGCGGCACCTGCCTACAGCACGGCCGTCGAAAAAACTCGATCACCGTTACTTGGGGCCGTTTCTGGTCGAAGCCGTGATCAACCCGGTGGCGTTTCGCTTGTCATTGCCCCGGACCATGCGGATTCACCCGGTTTTCCACAGGTCGTTGCTGGTTCCAGTCGCAGACGACAATCCACATCGGCCGGCTCCACCACCGCCAGGTCCAGCAACCCCTCATGGAGATGTGGAGTATGAAGTGGACAGTATTCGGGATTCTCGTCGGTTATGGGGCCACTTTCAGTATCTCGTGGCGTGGAAAGGCTATGGACCTGAGGACTTCACGTGAGTCGATGCCACCGATGTTCACGCCCCTCGTCTGGTCCGTGACTTTCATACCCGGTTCCCGCACCGTCCCAGTCCACATGGTCCCGGGGGAGGGGGTCCTGCGGGGGGGTAGTGTCATGCCTCTGTCCGAGCCTGACTCCGAGGAAGAGATGGAGTTCCCTGTTGAGGCCCAGGAGGGGGTGTCTGTGGCTTCGGAGGACTGTAGGGAGGAGCAGGCTGAGGCAGGCCAGGGCCCTTCAGGTTTGGAACAGGGAAGGCAGAGTTCAGGCGAGGAGCAAGGCCCCTCCCCACCTGATCCTAGAGCAAGGAGAGCAGAGAGGAGGAGAGAACAACGGAGGCAGGCTCACTTGCTCGGGAGGAGAGCGTCCCGCCCCACTCCACAAGGCACACCTGTGGATTAGGATTTAAGCAGACGCTGTGGGGTGAGGCATTTGCCGGGAACAAACGTGGGATCTTGATATTGTCATGACTTGTGCTCTTGTAACCTGGACGCTTTGTATTCCGGACCAGTTTGTTTCCTGCTTCCTGATCACAGCTTACATTCCTGATCTCTCCTTGCAGTCGGCAGTTTGCAGTTTGCAGACAAGCCGAGAGTAAAAGGACTTTTTACGTTTTGTTGTTATCTGTCTTGTCTTGAGAATTTTGTAAACTTTCCTGGCTATCTTGGTTGAACTCTTGCCAGCATATGGGGGAGCGTTTGGGTGAACATTGGCAGTGATTCCAGGACTGTAGCTCTTGCCAGCCAACTGCTTTGCCTCCGTTCGGGGCCCTGGGTCATCACAGGGACAGGACAAGTTCACCGCATCAAAGGGATGATGGACAGGGCCATGTACCGTCAAATCTTGGGTGAGAACCTCCTTCCCTCAGCCAGGGCATTGAAATGGGTCGTGGATGGGAATTCCAGCATGGCAATGACCCCAAAAACACGGCCAAGGCAACAAAGGAGTGGCTGAAGAAGAAGCACATCAAGGTCCTGGAGTGGCCTAGCCAGTCTCCAGACCTTAATCCCATAGAAAATCTGTGGAGGGAGCTGAAGGTTCGAGTTGCCAAACGTCAGCCTCGAAACCTTAATGACTTGGAGAGGATCTGCAAAAAGGAGTGGGACAAAATCCCTCCTGAGATGTGTGCAAACCTGGTGGCCAACTACAAAAAACATCTGACCTCTGTGATTGCCAACAAGGGTTTTGCCACCAAGTACTAAGTCATGTTTTGCGAAGGGGTCAAATACTTATTTCACTCATTAAAATGCAAATCAATTTATAACTTTTTTGAAACGCGTTTTTCTGGATTTTTTTTGTTGTTATTCTGTCTCTCACTGTTAAAATAAACCTACCATTAAAATTATAGACTGATCATTTCTTTGTCAGTGGGCAAACGTACAAAAACAGCTGGGGATCAAATAATTTTTCCCCTCACTGTATATGGATAAGTTATGGTTAAGAACTCTAGGATAAAATAATGTTCATAGTTACTAGGACAGCTTGGCTGATGAGCTTTAAAATCATATGAGGAAACCTACCAGTTCTGAGTAAGAAGGGCATGTTCAATATCCTGCTTTCAGTGCTGTTTGACCTTTTATTTCAAGATTCACCCACAGAACAACTTCTGAACTTGTAGGTTCCATTTAGTTAACTTGGCTAATAGTTGTTGCTATTACCATGATTTTTTGAAATTTTGCCATAGCAACTTCCATATTTTATATTGTCCAAAGAAACTCATTTTAATCTTTGTTTCTGGGTTCTTATATATCTTATCAAGAGTGCTTGTGACTCCTTGGGTGATTTAATTGATAATTTGTTGTAAAGTATATCAGATTGTGCTCGCTCAGCTCTATTTTTTGGTATTCTGCACTTACAGGTAAATTGACATAAAGATGTTGCCATATATACTTGTGGACAAGCCAAAAATTTTAGGTGCCAAAATGCACCCCCAAAATTGGGTTCAATTTATCTGCTGATGGGCTTATCTATGAGTTTATGCAGTAATACTTTTTTAAAGTATCTGTGTATCCTCTATATCAGGGGTCTTCAAACCTGGCCATTTTATGACTTGTGGACTTCAACTCCCAGAATTCCTCAGCCAGGCATGCTGGTTGAGGAATTCTGGGAGTTGAAGTCCACAAGTCATAAAAGGGCCAAGTTTGAAGACCCCTGCTCTACAGTATATACTCATTGATAAACCCATCCGTGGATAAGCTGACCCTCAAATTCTTAACAAAAGTAACATGAAAAATGTGCCACTGGCAGATAAACCAATTGTGAAAATTAAAACCTATGAAAATTTTGAGGGTCAGCTTATCTGCAGATGGGCTTATAAGCAAATATATATGGTCCTCCCTCCCTCCTCCCATTTCATCAGAACCTTAATAGTTAGAATAATCAGAGAGAAAACCTCTTTCATACACTGTCAGAATGTTGGTGAGTTAGCCCATTATTTCATTGGGCTGGTAATTGGAGAATACTAGTGTTTTGCATGAAGCAAGATTTTTTTCCAGACTTGACATTTTCTTTTTATCAGTTTATATGCCAACCATATCCCAGGTGTCAACGCTGCTAACATTGGATGTTCTTGCTTTGACAACATATGGAAATGCAGCCTTTTTCTTTCTTATGCTTTACTCTTAGAATTAGATGATACTGGGGGAGGTGGAGGAATGTGATGGGAGTTAGTTAGACATAACAATATTGTAAGAGTGTGTGAATTCAGAGCTTTTGAAATAAGAGATGATAAGGGATGGTGGGTTGGAGAACAGGAGGGAAAGCCTGCATTTCAAACTAATTGGAGAATGTGATTTATGACTGTTAATTAGAGGAGGGAATTGTGTTTGATACTGTGTGCTAAGGGGAGGGGAATCCAGATTTTGGCTTCAACTATGTTAGTGCCGAAGCTATGCTACTCCAATAAAGATTCTTTAAGGTAAACAATGCCTCGAAGTTCTTTGAAGAGTTTCATCTGTCGGAACCATGACACCAGGTTTATTTGCAAACTCAAAATTCTTCTTTTTCACATACTTCAATTTTGTCTCTATTTCCTCTATTCACAGTTAACATAGATTGTTGTAGAAGTTTATTCTGATATATAATAGTTGTATCTGTCAGTGTTGTGGAAGAATACGCTGATCAGACAATTGCCAGCACTTGTGTTGCTTTTGTTCCTCCTCTTTAGGCCCTCTCCCCAGCGTCAGCACGATAGAGTTGCCTATAAAAGCTTTACTGTGAAACAGCTGAGGGTTGGGGGGGGAGAAAAGAGAGAAGAGAGGTGTTTGTGTTTGAAACAAAGCAGCCTGAAAAAATGAGACTTTTTTAACTCAAATCATGTTGGATAAAAAAACCTCATAAAATCTTTACTGGCATCCCAAATGGTCTTTAGCTCCCTCCCTTTATCTAAGTTGTCAAAGAATTCAGTTTCTTCCTTCAGTCATCCACCGCCAAGTCTTTTTGTAATAACACTTCATTTAGTCTCCATTTAAACGGTATAGAATTTTGCTTAAGTATCAAAGTGATAGGGTTGTGGTCAGAAGAAATCTTAGTGAAACCTCCGTCTTAGAGATCTTGTTTGCAAGATTCTTAGAAATCCATATATCAATTCTTGAAAAGGTTTTATGTTTTTCTGAAAAATAGGTATATTCCCTAGAAGTATCCTGCCTCTGTCTCCAAGTATCCACCAAGGGCAGATTGTCCATACATAAAGACTTTGATAATTTGCCTTGGTTTATTTCCTCATCTGAAGGTCTTATCAAATTGTGAAGCAACTACTCCAGTCCCCCATCATACAACAGTTCTCATATTAAAAATAGTCAGTTGGTCCCTAAGATGATTAAAGAACTTTGCTTTATCCATATTTGGAACATAGAGACCAACAATTATAGATCTAATCCCTCGCATTTCAACCTCAACTGCAACATATCTACCATGTTCATTGGTCAATAATAATTTTGGTTTTAATTGTGGATTATTGTGCAAAACTTCTCTATTAGTCTTTTTTAATCCCGCTGATATAAATTCTTTACCCAGAGTCTTACAGATCAAATACTTCCCATCTTTTTTCTTATGTGTGTTTCTTGTAGACAAATTATAGCTTGTTTCAATTTTCTCAAATGGTGAAAAGTCTTTTCTTTTTTGAGGAGCATTTGCTCCATTTATATTCCATATTAAAAATTTGTAACCCATATTCAGGAGAAAAGTTTATCAAAGTCCTTAGCTTTAGCTCCCAAAGTAAAGTCCTATTTCTCAGTATCGTTAGCCAATTGCAGTTCTTGTGAATCTTTGTCAGCAGTCTCCATAAAGGTTTGATCCAGTTCCTCCTTGTTTTTTCTGGAAAGTCTTTAGCTTTTTGGACAGTCTATATCAGGCATGTCAAACACGTGACGTATCGTGACTTTTCCCCCATTGCCGGCAATGGTGTGGGCGCGGTTTCGGCATGACGCATCCGGCCCGTGGGCCAGCAGTTTGACATGCCTGGTCTATATCTTTGTTGAAAAGTAAAAATTACTCCCTCCAGCTTGTCCCAGCAAAGTGGAATCCTTTTCTGCTTCAAAATATCTGTTAGGAAGAAGTAATCTTTCCTCTTGCACAGGATCCTAATAGGAATCTCCTTTAAAACAATGACATCAACATCAAACTTCAATCTTGCCTCAAAATGACATTGCAGAACTTGATCCCTTGTTCTTTTCCTCAGAAAATGTACCAAAACATTACTTGGTGGTTGTCTCATTGCAGCAAAACATGAGTTTAGGCAACAGACCGTGTCTAGCTCTCCCACCATCTGTTCCTCTTTCCAGCTCAGTAAATCAGCTAATGTCCAAACAAGCTTTTTTCATATATTTCATCCCACGCAGTCAGGCAGGGAAGGTATGTTGGAGGTGAGGCAGCCCTCCACCCTCCTGGCCTTCCAGAAAGGAGTGAAAACATGGCTTTGCAGCCTTGTATGGGGAATTTTGATTAATTTTGATTTTGTGGACACCTAAGGGGGTCTTAGGGCAGGGCTTTTCAACCTTTTCACAGATTGTACCACTTTTAGGACGTGACAATATTTGAGTACCACCAGTGCTTAGCAAGGTGTCAAAAACTTGATGACTAAAAAAAGGGGGGGGGATTTTGGGTTTTACTGATTAGATTCATTTGTTGTTATAGAAATGGCTAGTTTATAATAATATGGAAAAGTAAAAAGTTGAGGTTCAATGTTAATGCTTCCTTCTACTGCAATAGAGAAAGTCTGTTCTTTTTCCCTTCTCCCCCTCACTTTTTCCCCTTTTTCCTCCCCACTGTGTCCTACTATTTGCTTTTGTATTTTTGTATTTTATTCTATAATCTAATAAAATATTACAAACTGTATAAAAAAAGGAAAAAAGTACCAGTTTTAATTTCTTTGGTGGCTGTTCCTTTGCTGAATCACTTTCCCTTTGCACTGACAAATGTATGATGAATTTATCCATGTTTATTACTATGTACCACTACCAGCTAGCTCAGGGGTCTTCAAACTTGGCACTTTTAAGACTTGTGGACTTCAACTCCCAGAATTCCTTAGCCATCATGGCTGGATGAGGAATTCTAGGAGTTGAAGTCCACAGGTCTTAAATTTGCTAAGTTTGTAGACCCCTGAGCTAGCTGGTCGGCCCTTCTTAGCTCTCCTTCCACAGTGTAGTAAGAATGCACACCCCCCAATCCCTTCCCTGTACCCTTAAAGACACAGGAATCAAGTGCAAAGCAAGAAAGGCTCACAAGATAAAGAAACACATAAACTCCGGGTTTTTTTCTTTAAGCTGCCTCAGGCGTGTCATGTGTCACATTGTTGCAATTCTAGACTGAAAGGCTCCGGCAATTGCGAAAAGCTTTAGCTTTAGAATTAAGCCTGTTTACCTTCAAAGAAAACTTTCTAAAAGCCATAGACAGACTCAAGATAAGGGGATAAAACTAATTACATTTGTTTAAAGGGATTAAACCTATGGAAGTCAACACTTTGCACTCATTGCTAGCCTAAAATACAGACTAAAATATTCCAATAACCAAAGCACACAAAGGAGCCTCTGAATTACAAAACGCTGTAAAAACTCTACAAAAATCCTTATGGTAACCCAATCAAGCTGCCAGCTGTCTAGAACTAAATAAACCCACCTCCTTTCCGACATGCCGGCTTTTCATTTCATCAGTGCTGATTGCATTCTCCTGGCTGGAGAAAACGAACAAGGGGACCCTTTCTTCCAGCAACAGCTGCTGCTGCTGCTTCTCTGTCCCTGTTTTCTCCCTGCCCTTCTCTTTCCCTGTTGTCTTTTTTTTCCCCTTTCCCGCCCAAACCACCTCCTTTTATAGCCTCTCTTCCCCTCCCCCCCCCTTTTTCTTCAGTTCACCTCCAGCTCCGCGCTGCTTCCAGAAGCACCAATCAGCTGGAGCAAATTAGCTGGAGCCCTGCCGGCTCCTGGGGCTTCTGCCGAGCCCAGACAGTTCTGCAGCTGCAGCTGCCTCTCCCTCAGGCTTGGGTCGCTTTGGCTCATTCCCCTCCCCTGCTACACTTGGCTAGCAGTCGCGTACCACCTGCCACGTGGCAAAGTACCACAGGTGGTACGCGTACCACCGGTTGAAAAGCCCTGTCTTAGGGGATCTAGGACCACACTTGTTTAACTCATAACCAGAAATACTGGTTCAACTCACGTAAAAACAGTTTGAAAACTCAGCAAGTGAAAGGAAAAACATTCTGGTATACCAGATCAATCAAACAGGATTGCAATCATAGTCCTCAATTTTTAATTTTTTTCTATTCTCACTGAAATAAAATAACCTCTACTATATAGACTATTTTATTTGTAATTGGTTGGTTTAAGAATACATATTTCTAATTCCCTATACTTTTCACTTCCCAGGGGGCATACTTTGCATGGAAAGCAACTGCAATGGGAAAAAACTATGTAAATGGAAAAACATTCCTTGAGAAAAGGTAAATCTAATTTCTAGTAAATTATCATAGAACTTATAATCATCAATTCTTATTTGAATTTTCCAATTCTGGCTTGCCCTTTTCTGAATTCTTGGGAAGGTTTATAGTTAAATGTTAGTAGTGCTAAAAAAAATATGCAAAACAATTTTTCAAGAAGCTCATCAAATTCATCTATGTAGTCTGTAAAGGTTTGGTTGTTCCCTAAAATGGGAGTAAGCATCTCTTCCACTCTCCTTTATAAACATTTTTATTTAAGATGGGAAGCCACCATACTGGAAGGAATGTTGGGAAAACTTTGGCCGGGGGTCACTCTTTGTTTTATTTTGTTAATATATTTACAGTACTTCCTATGCTGAAGTATCTTGAAGTGGTTTATAATGCATAATGTACCTACATAATAATGCATTAAACCAATATTCAATAAACCTTTAAAAGTTTGCTTTCTAGAGGCCAGTGTGGTCATTGCTGGTGACAGTAAGACACCACCAGAATGGGCAAAGCAAATTTTTGGTTTGCTTTTTTGAGTCTATTTTAAGAGGGGATGGAAGGGGTGTTTAGCAGCAAAATAGTGTTTCAGCACAATTTTGATCCCCCCATTCCTAGAGAAAAACCTGTAAGGCTTAAAGTATCTCCTACTTTACAAGAATGTCTTTAGACCCCACAAAGAGTTTTAGAAAATAACAATGATGATAACAGGCTAGTTCTTTGGAAACTGTCCAGAAAAAGTGAGTCTAGTGAGGGGTTATAGAAAAATGTAGCAACTGTATCAGATTGTTTTCTGGCAAATGGGTATTTTGTCATATTCTGGAGACAAGCCATTTTGTGACATTATATGAATTAGCAAGCTCTTCCATCCCAATAGCAGTCATTTTTCCCTGGTACAGGTTCAAAATTCCAAATGTGCTTATTCCCCCCCCCCCCCCCAAGGTGGAGGAATATTTTAAATTTCCTAGAAAATGTCTGTTCTTTTGCAGATACAGTGAAGATTTAGAGCTTGAAGATGCTATTCATACTGCTATCTTGACATTAAAGGTGAAAAATATTCATTTTAAATTTGATAAAACTTTCGAGTTGACATTTTATTTAACAAAATTATGTATCTTTTCATTACTAGGAAAGTTTTGAAGGACAAATGACTGAAGATAACATAGAAGTTGGTATCTGTAATGAGGCAGGATTTAGAAGACTCACTCCAACTGAGGTTAAGGATTATCTGGCTGCAATCGCCTAATCTGGGTTGATGAGAACATGCAAGCACTCTCACTTTTTAACTTCACCCATTTAAATTGGTGGTTTCTGCACTCTCATTTCTACTTTGTTAATCCAATAGGGTTTTTTTTTAAGAAAGAAAGAATGGAATCGCATGCTACTGAAGTGTGGAATTAGTTAAAAGCATTAAACAATGTACGAGAATATAATATTTACACAATCTGAAAAGAATACATATAAAAGGTGGTATACTTTCTGGGTAAATTTCCAAAAGACTTCATTGTACTAAATTCAGGTATTGCTAAAATTGCTTCAAAATTCAGATTTTGAGTCCAAGAAGCCATTCAGTTAACTAAAGTGGTAAAGGCTCTGTAAAGCTTTGTAAATGTAGGGCTGCATGACTAGACCTAGTATGTTACGTTTTCCATAGCAGAAGTCATACTGGAAGAACATTTGTAAAAAAAGAGCCAATGACTTATGTATATACTGAAGGCTTTTGGATATATTGTTTTTTAAAATGTGAATCATTAGGAGGGACACGAAACATGCCAAGCATCTAGAGAAGTATCTGTGGGCACATTGGGCATCCCAGGTTTACTTTGGTGGTAGTTCTTTAAAGCTTCAGATGGAAATCAGGGGCTCTGCTGATGAACTGGCTCTTGTCTTTATCTTGGAAACCTTGGGTGAGCATTCTGAACAGGGTAGCAGCAGTGTCTGTAAAATTATTTTGAAGGAGATTGGGAAGAAATAGATCTACTTGGCCATGATCTGGAGCATCCTTTTGTTTTGTTCATTCACTCCTTTTTAATAAATCTTTTTTTTTTTTGCATTACTTGTATTTTATATAACACAGATGCTTTCAGAACTTCATGTTTCATCCTGACACTGCAAATGTGCTTAGTTGTACATTTAATTTTAAAAAAGGCTTGAGACCATGAGAATAGGTCATTAATAATACTGCATTTTACTTACTATAATCAATTTCATTCTCCCTGTATACAGATAGTGTTAGAGTTTACAGCTTTCCAGCACAAAAATAAGTCCAAAAAATAAGCACACATTCAAAATGAGCAGGAGGCATAGTTTAGAAAAACTTTATAAAATATATATAAACATGATACATACAGTTTCATTCAGCTCTGGGGAACATCAACAACTCTTAACTTGGAGATCAGAAAAAACAACAGAGAAGACTAAGACACGCCCAGACCTAGGCTGAATCACATGCCTCACACAGCCAATACTGTGTCTTAATCAAAAACAGTTCTCATTGGCTGGTTTGTTGCTATGGCTATTCCAGTTCATAAAATTTCTTACACAGTGACAGGTAGTCCTCAACCTACGACTGGTTCTTTAAAGCTGTGGTGACACAGTGGTTGCTGGCTAACTCTGCCGACTACCGGCAGTTCGATCCTGACCGGCTCAAGGTTGACTCAGCCTTCCATTCTTCCGAAGGACCCAGATTGTTGGGGGCAATATGCTGACTCTGTAAACCGCTTAGAGAGGCGCTGTAAAGCACTATGAGGCAATATATAAGTCTAAGTGCTATTGCTATTGCTAAAGACAGTTTGCAGTCACAACGGCTTCAGAATGGGTGTTTTATGGCCCATTCCAGCCATTATAAAACATTGCACCCCATCACATGACTGTATTTCGGATGCTTGGCAACCTGTTAGCATTTGCAGCCAGTTGCCAAGTGCCCTGCAATTTCCATTTGCAAATGTCTCTGCCGTCTTCCCCAGAAAGTCAATGGGTGAACCGGCAGGGAAGGTTGCAAGCAGAGGGGACGTTGGATTTGAGGTGTGTTCTGACCTGCCACACCCGAGAGGCCTGAGCCCTTTCCCCAGCAGTCTGCTTAATGACCCACGCGGTTGTTTAATGACAGCTGGAAAAGCCAGGATTGCGGTCACTGAGTGAACCAGTTGTGGTATCTTACTTAATGACCACTTTGTTCAACAACTGAGATTTCAGGCCTAGTTGTGGTTGTAAGTGGAGGACTACCTGTAATCTACACACCACTAAATAAAAATCTATCCAAGAAATTAGATGATGAACTACTCCACAGTGTTAGCATTATTCTCACCTGCCCAGGTATAGCAATATTAGATGACTTTGCAGAATTGACACAATTAAAATCTTCTAACTAGCCTGCTTTTTGCAGCATATGTATAATGGATGGATGTCCACTATAATATACAAATATACATTTTGTATATTTTTATTTTCTGTAATATTTTAATTTTTTTAAATATTTTTTAGTTTTTATATTTTATAGACTGTAATATACAAAGTGTCCCATTTATGAATCATTCTATATAAAAGTAGCTGGGTTTGGGTGGTCCTTGTGCGCATTTCAGATATTTTGGTCCATTTACAGAACAAGGTAGGTCTATACAGTTTAAAGTGTTTGTGTGAGGAATGGTGAAAAAGGAAAGGACGCTGTCAGTTAAGTGGTGGAAGGGCATACTCTGCAATGGTCGTGACAGGCAAATTGGTGGGATATACTATGCTGGCACATTGATGGCAATGTCTGAAGGGAGGGAGAGAATAGATTCACCTGGGAAAGTTGGTGGGCCATGGAATGTACTGTAGTGAGACATTAGCAAGAGAGGTTTGGGAAGGTACTGGGAAAATGGGGAGGC
This sequence comes from Azemiops feae, assembly GCA_023970755.1. Taxonomy (NCBI): domain Eukaryota; kingdom Metazoa; phylum Chordata; class Lepidosauria; order Squamata; family Viperidae; genus Azemiops; species Azemiops feae. Next base: position 62,631 of record JALGBA010000674.1, read on the forward strand.
TGGTAGAATGCTACTCTGAGAACTAGAGAAGGAAAGAGCAGTTGAGCTGGAGAGGGGGGAAACATATGCCAGCCTTATCTTACTTGTCCTGTCGGATTAATTTTGTCTGAATCCCAGAATAACCAAACATTCCAGGTTTGGGTTTTCCCAAGCTGTATTTGACCCAAAATGGCTTGGTGGTACTTCAGGAACACAATAGTTTGTTTACCTTTTTCCTGAGAGAACGTACGGACCTAGAGACTATAGATAAGGACTATAAGAATTTTTAAAGATAATCTTGAAAGATATATTGTGTTGGATATAGTGTTAATGGCTTGTTTGAAGGCGGGTGTGGGGGAAAAGCCTTAGAGTTTGAAAAAGGAGTTTGGGTAGAAATAAAATGAGTGTTCCGAATCTAAGTAAAACCGGTAAGAAAGCGCCTTGAGCCCCATCCTCCACCTCAGCAAGCCCGGTGTATCAGAGATCAATTGAAACAATGCTCTAACAAGAAAAAGCTAGCAATTTCCAGAAGGAGATGCAAGCGACATTACAAGCGATTCAAGAAGCAATTTCCTCTCACAAGGATGATACAAGGAAAAAACATGAGGAGACAAAAGACAACCTTGATAAAATGAACCAAAAAATTAACAACATAGACTCTCAACTAGAAAACTTTAAACAGATGGTCACAAAAAATGAACAAAGAATTCAAAAAGTAGAAGATAAGTCACTAGAGACTGATCAAAAGTTGGCAGAATTGAAAGACGAAAACCAAAAGCTGATGCAGATTAATAGAGAAATGGAAGATTCAATTGCAGTTATGGAAATGGAAAAGGCATCTTATTTCCTAAGATTTCAAAACAGAGGACAAAGAAGAGGATCTCGCGGATCTGATAATGGAGCTATTGGCTGAAGCACTGGAAATCGGGAAACAGAAAATGGAAGGAGAGATCAAATATTTTGAGTGAATTCAAGCTATGCGAGAAGAAATAAAGTCCCCAGAGAGGTACATGTTAGATTTGTCAAAAGATCCATAAGGGATGAGATTTTGAGAAGAGAGAGAGATGACCCTTTGCAATACAAAGAAAAAGAGATTGTAGTCCTGAAACAGATTCCGAGGAGAATAAGAGAGGTACGAAGAGAATATCAATTCCTGACTAGAAAATTAACTGAAAAAGGAGTTAATTTCAGATGGCTGATTCCAGAAGGGATTCTAATTAATTGGGATGGGAAAAGATACAGATTGGATACACCACATAGGCAATGGAGTTTTATGATAATCACAGAGCTTTTTAGTATAACAAGTTTTATTGGGGTTTTTTTGGGTTTTACATCAAAGTGCTTGAGACTCATCGTGGGGATAGGGTAATCCATAGAAGAAAGTGAGAAACATAATCATACATATATAGTTCAAATTAATTCTTTAAAAGTTCCCTCTCTATTTTGTCAAAAAACAAACTATCAATAATATTTCACCTATATCCGATCAAATCCTGTTTTCAAGCTTAACTAACTTACAATTACCATATTCCAATTTAGCCTTAAATAAACACATAGTTTACACTTCGGGTATCCAATTTCCCTTCTTTCGTAAAATATAAATTGTTTCTAAAATATACATATTATTCCAACCATTCTATTTATACTTCCCAATTAAATTCTATTTCTTATTCTACTCTTATTTCAAATATATATTTTATAAATCAATCCATTTCTTTAAAACCCCTTTTTAACTCCTTACATAAAATTTAAATCCTATCAAAGTCATTATACCTATAAAAAGAAAACATATTATTCCACCAGACACCTTCTTATTTCATTTCTGGTCTATATTCTATTTCTTCTTCTATTAACTTTTTGTTTACCACCTTTTCCATATTACATTTCCCAACCATAGTCAAATTACATTTCCCAACCATAGTCAGATCAATAATTTTCATCTCAGTAGTATTAACTCAGTCAAAATCTCTAAAAGCCTTTTTAACCCATCAAGTAAAATTTTAACTCTCATTTTTAAACCTAATTCTAGCTTTCTTTTTGTGCCAAGCAGGTTTCCACAAAAGAGCCTCTAAATCATCAAATCTTAATATTTGATTGTACATATTTCTCCACAGTTGAGTCTGATCGTAGTCCTCTTCTCTTTTCTCCAATATTGTCTGCACTACATAATCAGTCTTGTTCAGTATGGTAGTTATTCGTTGTTTATCCATGTTGTCACCGTTCTCGATGCCTCGTATTTGGAAATCAATTCCTGTTGCTTTTGGCATTGTAGGTGTTTTAATTGGAATCCGCCTTTGGTCATCGAGATTCTCCATAACTTGTATATGAGATGTAATATCTTCCTCTGTGTTGATTGGTTCCTCTTCTGGTATTGTTTGAATTGTAAAGTAGTTGGAATCTGGAAGTCAGTTTAAAGTTTTGTAATAAAGGCATTTATTCTAACATTCACACGTTCATTAAATTCATGTATTCTTCCCAGCATCCGATTACCAATAGATTGTAGATATATTTCCTCCATCTCGTTAAGTTGTGGATGTAGTTGCATGCCGGCCTCTTTAGGGTTGATCTGTTCTTCCTCTGTTGTTCCTTGGTCTATAAATTGGTCAGTCAAAGTTTGAGATTCTGTTTTTAAATCTGGAGCATCATCTTTCATGTTCATTCTAAATTGTTCTTTAAGTTCCAAAATTTTTTCTAGTATAAGTCCATAGTCAAGCTGTGGATAAAATTCCATTTCAATAATAGAATAGTCTTAGTTTTTTGGTGAAAGTTCAACTTAGGAGGTAAATACAACAATAAAAATTCTATAGTAGGGGTATTATAAGGTATAACATCCAAACAGAAATAAAAAAGCAAGTCAGGCCAGACAAAAAGAAAAAAGCAAAAAAGACCAAAGTCAATATTATAACAAAATATCCAATTTGTAATCCAAAATAGTAATAAAATCTTTAAGTTCCAAATTTTTTTCTAGTGTGAGTCCATAGCCAAGCTGTAGGTAAAATTCCATTTCAATAATAGAATAATCTTAATTTTTTGGTGAAAATTCAGCTTGGAAGATAAATACAGCAATAAAAATTCTATAGTAGGGATATTATAAAATGTAACATCCAAACAGAAATTTAAAAAAGCAAAAAAGTCAAGCCAAACAAGAAGGAAAAAGCAGAAAAAACCAGTCAGTATTATAAAATATCCAATTTGTAATCCAGAATAATAATAAAAAAAAGGTGCCTTGAAAATCAATTATTATGTTTATAATCCAAAAAAGAGAGAAGGTCCATGTATCTAAGATATATAATTTGTACTGTAAGGTCAAGTTAAACTAATAGGAGAAAGAAAAGGGAAAAAAATGAAAACCTTCTTTCAGCTGGTTTCAACATCAGATAGGAATGTCTGGGCGTAGAGCCAAGCGTCTGGGCGTAAAGCCAAGTTTAGACTGAATAAACACCCGACAAAAGGGAGTGAAAGTTCTCAGCTTAAAACGGATACTTTGTTGCAACTTCAAACCGCAAGAAGCCGCCCAGAATGCAAAAAAAAAGTTTTAAAATAAGCAATAATGTTCAGAAGGGGGGGAGGAAGAAAAACGCTCCACCCCCCTCCCTAAAGGCTTCTGCTTAAGCTAAAGACAAGCAGACAAAGAGAAAGAAAATCCATCTTCACAGGAAAGATTTTTTCAGGATCCCCGAAATCCAGCAACTCAAATAGTCAGTAAAAATTAATTATTTTTCTCAAAGCTCGTTTTCCCGAATATCCGAACGCCGCTCTCTTAAAATAGGGAAATAATTCCAGAAGCTTTTCACAGGGAGGTAAATAGGGTACCAAGAGGGAAGGAAAGGTCTCACCCGGATCACCCACGGTGGTTCTTTTCGCTTAGTTGTTCTTGTGACTTTCGGCTGGAGCAGCTAGATGATCGGCCAGGGTCCAGGGTCTACCGGCGGGGGGAAACCGGCCTGCGAAGAGAGCAGACTCTTCGCACGACCGCCTGCGCTGCAAACCGGAACCGGAAGTCATCACAGAGCTTTTATGGAAGGGAAAAGTTCGGAACCCCGTCCAGAGAGAGAAACAAAGAGACAGGAAGAAACGGCAATAAAAGGAGCAGCCAAGCCAAGGGAAGAAGAAGAAACTGAAAATACAAAGACAGAAGAAGTGGTAAGAGCAAGAGAACAGAGACAGATAAGAACAACTAGAACAGGGCTTTTCAACCTTTTCACCCATTGTACCACTTTTCGGATAAGGCAATATCCGAGTACCACCACTCGCCCAGCAAGGTATCAAAAACTTGACCCCCCCCCCCAAAAGGGAAAAAATGAGAAAGTACAGGTAGTCCTCGACTTACAACAATTCGCTTAGTGACTGTTTGAAGTTACAACGGCACTGAAAAAAGCGAATTATGACCATTTTCACACTTATGACTGTTGCAGCATCCCCAGGGTCATGTGATTTACATTCGGATGCTTGGCAACTGATTCATACTTATGACGTTCACAGTGTCTCAGAGTCATGTGATCAATGGCTGGAGGCATGGCCAACTGATCACTCAGGTTGCAGCGTGCCTGTGGGGGGGAATCCGTGGGTCTCTGGTGGAGGGGGATGGGTGCCTGCCTTCCTTCCCTCCCTTCTCTCCCATTGTCCCTTCCTTCCTTCTTTCCTTCCTTCCCTTCACCTCCCTTCTTTCCTTCCTTCCCTTCACCTCCCTTTGTCCCTTCCTCCTTCCCTTCCTCTCTTCCACTGTTCCTTCCTTCCTTCTTTCCTTCCCTTCACCTCCCTCTTTGTCCCTTCCTCCTTCCCTCCCTCTCTCCCACTGTTCCTTCCTTTCCTTCACCTCCCTATTTGTCCCTTCCTCCTTCCCTCCCTCTCTCCCAGTTCCTTCCTTCCTTTCCTTCACCTCCCTCTTTGTCCCTTCCTCCTTCCCTCCCTCTCTCCCGTTTTTCCTACCTTCCCATTTCCTTTCCTTTCCCTTTCCCTCCCTCTTTGTCCCTTCCTCCTTTCCTCCCTCTCTCCCACTGTTCCTTTCCTTCCTTCCTTCCCTTCACCTCCCTTTGTCTTCCTCCCTTTCCCTCCCTCTCTCCCACTTTTCCATCCTTCCCTTCCTCCCCCTCCCTTTTTCCCTTTCCTCCTTCCCTCGCCTCTGCTCCCACTGTTCCATCCTTCCTTCCTTCCTTCCTTCACCTCCCTCTTTGTCCCTTCCTCCTTCCCTCCCTCTCTCCCGTTGTTCCTTTCCTTCCTTCACCTCCCTTTGTCCCTTCCTCCTTCCCTCCCTCTCTCCCACTGTTCCTTCCTTCCTTCCTTCCTTCCTTTTGTCCCTTCCTCCTTCCCTCCCTCTCTGTCCCTTCCTTCCTTTCCTTCACCTCCCTTTGTCCCTTCCTCCTTCCCTCCCTCTCCCACTGTCCCTTCCTTCCTTTCCTTCACCTCCCTTTGTCCCTTCCTCCTTCCCTCCCTCTCTCCCACTGTTCCATCCTTCCTTCCATCCTTTCCTTCACCTCCCTCTTTGTCCCTTCCTCCTTTCCTCCCTCTCTCCCACTGTTCCTTCCTTCCTTCCTTCCCTTCACCTCCCTTTGTCCCTTCCTCCTTCCCTCCCTCTCTCCCAGTTCCTTCCTTCCTTTTCCTCACCTCCCTCTTTGTCCTTCCTCCTTCCCTCCCTCTCTCCCAGTTCCTACCTTCCGTCCTTTCCTTTCCTTCACCTCCCTCTTTGTCCCTTCCTCCTTTCCTCCCTCCTCCCACTGTTCCCTTCCTTCCTTCACCTCCCTTTGCCCCTTCCCTCCTTCCCTCCTCTCTCTCCCTCTCTCCACTGTTCCACCTTCCTTCCATCCTTTCCTTCACCTCCCTCTTTGTCCTTCCTCCTTCCTCCCTCTCTCCCACTGTTCCTTCCTTCTTTCCTTCCCTTCCCCTCCCTTTGTCCCTTCCTCCTTCCCTCCCTCTCTCCCACTGTTCCTTCCTTCCATCCATCCTTTCCTTCACCTCCCTCTTTGTCCCTTCCTCCTTCCCTCCCTCTCTCCCTGTCAAGCCCCCGCGGGCTTGACATGAACGGGCAGGGGAGGGGTCGAGGACAACGTGCGGGGCGGCAAAGGAGATCAGTGGCCAGCGCCGTTCTACCTGGCAGCGTGAATGTTGGCTCCGTGGGTGTCCCGCCGAACAGCTGAGCGGCTCCTACTCTTAGCCGCCGAACAGCTGATGGGCGTGCGGGGCTGTCCGAAGCCGCCCGGGGCTCTCCGAAGCCGCCCGCCGCGCGGGGCTGTCCGAAGCCGCCCGCCGCCTGGGGCTGTCCGAAGCCGCCCGCCGCGCGGGGCTCTCCGAAGCCGCCCGCCGCGCAGGGCTGTCCGAAGCCGCCCGGGGCTGTCCGAAGCCGCCCGGGGCTGTCCGAAGCCGCCCGCCGTGCAGGGCTGTCCGAAGCCGCGCGGGGCTGTCCGAAGCCACCCGGGGCTCTCCGAAGCCGCCCGCCGTGCGGGGCTCTCCGAAGCCGCCCGCCGTGCGGGGCTCTCCGAAGCCGCCCGCCGTGCGGGGCTCTCCGAAGCCGCGCGGGGCTCTCCGAAGCCGCCCGCCGCGCGGGGCTCTCCGAAGCCGCCCGGGGCTGTCCGAAGCCGCCCGGGGCTCTCCGAAGCCGCCCGGGGCTCTCCGAAGCCGCCTGGGGCTCTCCGAAGCCGCCCGCCGCGCGGGGCTCTCCGAAGCCGCCCGGGGCTGTCCGAAGCCGCCCGGGGCTGTCCGAAGCCGCGCGGGGCTGTCCGAAGCCGCCCGGGGCTCTCCGAAGCCGCACGCCGTGCGGGGCTCTCCGAAGCCGCACGCCGTGCGGGGCTCTCCGAGGGGGGGCAGGCACTGCGTCACGCAGCTCCAGCGGAATCTCCCCTGAAGACTGCGTGAGGCTGCCTGCCGTCCCCAAGGCCGCCGCCAATCAGCTGGAGCTGCGCACTTTGATCCTGGGCTCTCAGTAGGACCCAGGCAACGTGCAGTTCCAGCTGACTTGGCCACAAGGCTCTGCGGCGCTGCTGCCACTTCACCTCATCCACTTTTACACTTTTTTAAAAAAAAAAAAAAATCAAAAAAAGTTTTTAAAATATTTTTTTTACATTTTTTTTTACATGTTTTTTCAACCCGTCCTACGCGTACCACCAGCCATGTGCTCGCGTACCACTGGTGGTATGCGTACCACCGGTTGAAAAGCCCTGAACTAGAAGGTTAAAACCTATATATAATTGAAGGAGATGGAGAAGGAAAATGGGATTCTTACAATGAATGTAAATGGATTGAACTCCCCTATAAAAAGGAAAACTTTTTTTACACGTCTACAAAGATTAAAAATGGATGTAATTTGTCTCCAAGAAACGCATATTAAGAAACAACACTACAAACTGTTGGAGCAACCAAAAATTGGGAAACTTCATTGCGCATTAGCTCAACAAAAGAAAAGAGGAATAGCTCTATATATTAAAGAAATAATGAATCCCAAACAAATCTATGCAGACGAAGAGGGAAGAATATTGGTGGTGGAAATAATGATAAACCAAAAACAGATATTGATAGTAGCAATATATGCACCTAATAATAAACAAGAGTTCTATCAAAAATTGCATTAAAAAATAGTGGAATTGGAATACCAAAATATTTGTTTAATGGGAGATTTTAATGCAATAGCAGATGGAACACTGGACTATAAAAGTAGTAAAATAGGGAAAAAAGGGAAAAATATACTCCCTAAAACTTTTTTTTTAAATGGCAGAAGAAATTTCTATTCAGGATATATGGAGAGAAAAGAATCCAAAAAACCTACAATATACCTTTTATTCAAATAAACACAAATCATGGTCCAGAATTGATATGATATGGATATCTCCTGAACTAAGTACAATTGTACAAGAGATCGAGATAGAACCTAATATATGGGCAAATCACAAGCCAATAAAGATGACTTGGAGAGGAACTGAGAAAAAATTAAGATGATCTATGAATAAATCTTTACTAAAGGAGAAAGAATTTATACAAATAGCAACAAAGGAAATAGAATTGTTTTTTAAAATAAATTAAAAAAGAAGAAACATCTCTTCAAAATGTGGGATACGGCTAAAGCATACTTCAGAGGGTTGGCTATAACCTACATGGCGAAAAAGAATAAAGAAAAAAAACAACAGTTAAAACTACAGGAAGAATTTAAGAAATTAGAATCAGAACTACAAATAGACCCACAAAAGAAAACACTTAAAAAACAAATGGAACTAATAAAACATAAAATAAGTTTAGCAGAGGCCGAAAAAATGGCGCAACAAATTAAAAGAGTTAAACAGAATTGTTTTGAAAATGTTAATAAAGAACGGGGACCCGACACCACACGTCCTCCCCCCGAAAAGGCAGTCCACCGCCGCGGACCGCACACGGGAGCCCCAACCGGCAACTCGCCACCAGGTCCGGCAGGCAGCCCGGGCGACAAGCGGCATCCTCCAGTGGTAAGACCTTCGGCGTGGTTCACAGGCGTCACGGGGTCGGCAATGGGTTCACCGTGCCCTATAGCCCCCGCCAATGTGTGTCGAGCCTGCGGGGCTTGACAGGCAGCTCCCCCTACCAGGACTCTACCTGGAAGGGAAGGAGAAACAGGTAAGACAACGTCTGCCCTAGCAGATGACTGAGATGGTCCACCCCCCGCCTTCCCAGGATGTTGGCGATGGAACGCCTTCACCAACCGGGGAGCCTCCACATCCTCCTTCCCCACCCATGATGCCTCCACATCCTCCTTCCCCACCCATGATGCCTCCGAAAGAGGGTATCCCAGCCGACTAAATATTGCACACGGCCATATCGGACACGAGAATCAAAGATGGATTGGATCTCGAACCAGCCACCCGCAACAGGTCCAGGTGGCGTCCCCACCTGCCCCCCTGAGGGACTCCCCACCGGTTTCAGTAGACTACAATGAAATACCGGATGGATCCTCCCCATTAGCCGAGGCAATCGCAGCCGCATTGTCACAGGCTTGACCACCTGGATCACCTGGAAGGGCCCCATGTACTTTGGGCCCAACTTTCTACCGGGTACTGCCGTGCGCAGGTACTTTGTTGACAGATACACCCAATCGCCCACCTGAAATGGTTTGTGGACTCCTCTCTTTTTATCAGCCTGTATCTTCATATCCGCCTCCGCTTTTGCAAGGGCATTCTTAACCTGCCCCATAATCCCTGTATCTGGGCTATCCATTCCTGGGCTGAACCCACCCTAGGAGGAGTCCCAGGACATTCGGGAATGGGCACGAAATCCACCCCGTTCACCATCCGGAATGGGCCACCTCCGCAAACGGTAACAGATGAACCCAATCCGTTCGCTGATACGATACATAGCTACGCAAATAGCGCTCCACCATGGCATTCGCCCTCTCGGCCGCTCCATTGGTACTCGGAATTCCGTTAGTCCAACGTCCAGATCCACTGCTACCCGAAACCACTCTGGCAAATGGTTGGGTACACCCCACACCGTACAGACTCGGTGTAACTCCTGATCCAATCCTGCCCGGAAGTGATGGATCAATAAGCGTTCTGGCCAAGAACGCAAACGGCCGGCTGCCCTCCGAAACTCCAGGACATATTCCGTCGCTGGCCGACCCCGTTGCCGCAGTGCCAGGAGTTCAGCTTCAGCCCGTTGGTATCGGGAGGTGTCATCAAACCGGGAACGTAATGCCTCTAGGAACAGACCAGCATGTGCCAATTCCCTGGCATGCTCACTATATAGATCGGCGGCCCAGGCAGCCGCCTCACCATGCAACTTTGCTGTAATTGCCGTAACCATTGCCCATTGCGATGGATAAAGACGGGCATACCGATCCAGATGGCTGATGGTGTGGCTCAAAAACATGGCGAGGCAATCTGGATCTCCATCATAGGACACTGGGATAGGAGGTGGGCCCCAACTCCCACCTGGGCCCCACAAACCGAGTGGATGCCCTATTCCTCTGTTTGCAGCAGCAGCCTGAGGAGGACCTTGCGCATCCCAACCCCACTCAGGAGGGAGAAACCCCTGGCCGGTAGAAACCCCCCACCAGTCGGGCATTGTAGCACCTGGCCCCATGGATCGGGGCTGCACTTGCTGCGCTCCTAGGTCACGGGACCCTGCCAGCAGCACCCCTGGCCGAGAAGCTGTATTCAGGCGTGGGCTCGCCAATCGAAAATGGGACGGCTCTACGCGGCTCCCAGACGCCTCAGCCCGATACCAGGATGCCGTCTCCCGCGCCGAGCCCCGTCGGGGCCATGGGAGGGTCTCCTGGTAGCCCACCTCCCCGAACTGGCCTCTCAAGACATCCATCGTCTGTTGACCAGGCGCTGCGGGGTAACCCCACTCCTCAGTTGCCTCCGCGAACCGCCTCTCCCTCCAGTCCATTAGGCCACCTCCAATGGCCGGCGTATCCGGGCCGGTCAAGACTGGACTACGCCACCGTTCTCCAGACGTCCCCGGAGCCGTGGATCCAGGGGAGGCTTTCACGGGCCCCTCCGACGGGGTATCCAGCGTTTTGGGTCTAACCCCCATCAGCCCGTCCTGGTTCTGTGAGGCGGACGACAGGTTGGACCCGACCGGCCCCAGACCGCTCTCCTCTACAGGGGCGTCCTGCTTCCCTTCGGCCATTCCGACCCCGTAGCAATAATGCCGAGCAGGGAGAAAAAACGGAGCGCCGACCTACTGTCAGAGTCCTCCGCCGAGCAGGCAAACAAAAGGCCGACGCAGGAACAAAGTGACAAACTTTATTAAGTAAAGTAAACACTACCCAGCGCCTAATATACACACCTTCAACCCCACCCTCAGCCAACACCACACCGCGCACATAACACACACCCTTTTTCTTCAGCCACGCCCTAATCACCGCTACCGCTGCGCCAGCCCCGAGTCACTCTGTCCCCCACAAGCCGGCCGGCAGAGGAACGGGGACCCGATGCCACACGTCCTCCCCCCGAAAAGGCAGTCCACAGCCGCGGGCCGCACACGGGAGCCCCAACCAGCAACTCGCCACCGGGTCCGGCAGGCAGCCCAGGCGACAAGCGGCATCCTCCAGCGGTAAGACGTTCGGTGTGGTTCACAGGCGTCACGGGGTCGGCAATGGGTTCACCGTGCCCTATAGCCCCCACCAATGTGTGTCGAGCCTGTGGTGCTTGACACTTCCCTTCACCTCCTTCTTTGTCCCTTCCTCCTTCCCTCCCTCTCTCCCACTGTCCCTTCTTTCCTTCCTTTCCTTCACCTCCCTCTTTGTCCCTTCCTCCTTCCCTCCCTCTCTCCCTGTCAAGCCCCCACGGGCTTGACATGAATGGGTGGGGGAGGGGTCGAGGACGACGTGCGGGGTGGCAAAGGAGACCAGCAGCCGGCGCCGTTCTACCTGGCAGCGTGGATGTCGGCTCCGTGGGCGTCCCGCCGAACAACTGAGCGGCTCCTACTCTTAGCCGCCGAACAGCTGATGGGCGCGAGGCCGCAGCAGGGAGCCAAGGGCCGAACGGCGCAGGGATGCTCACGGGACTGGAAGGCTGCAGCGCTGCAGCTCCCATTGTCCCTTCCTTCCTTCCTTCCTTCCATTGTCCTGTGCTACGCCGCCCAGACCCCAGCCTGGTTTTGGCAGGCAGCAACACATCATGGCCCTGCCTGACATAGCCCTGCCTGTGCGCGCGCAGAGGCAGAGGAGAGCGCACAGGCGGGGCGGGGATATCCCCAGTTCACCTCCTGTTTTCAGGCACGTATGTTACGAACCGGCTTCTTCTCCCAGTCATTTTTCCCCTACCGGGGCCCTGCGTTCGAGCCAGGTTCCCCGATCCTCTCCGTGTACATTGTTCTTCCCATAGCTCTCCCCAGCGCTGTCGAGAGATGCCCATTTCTGGCCGCATTGCTACCGTTCTTAAGTTACATTTGCACCCGCCCGAAGGAAGAGAGTGACGCTTTTCTCCCTCCTCCAAAGGAAGGGAAACAAACCCGCATCGCCACCAAGTCACCCTTCTTTCGGACGAAGTAATCTCTGGTCCCCACCTTTGAGACTGTTTCAGCCTGAAGCAGAGAGTCGGAGAGCTGCGTCACTCTCGCCGTTTGCACCCTCTACCTTTACGCTCCGGGAGCAGCTTGCCTTTCAAACCTCCGATAACTAACGGAAGGGGAAACCTGCTGCAAAGGCGCATCTCCCGAAAAGATGGGGGGGAGAGAAAGGCGATCAGTCAGCCAAGAGCCTGGCTGTTTCAGACTTTAAGCCTGCGATACAGGCAACAGAGGGCCAAGCAAAGAAGACGATCCAAGAAAAGGAAAAAAAAAACCGCTTTCCTTTCCAGCAAAAGTTACTTTTCCAAAACTGCCTTAAATGAAGAAGTGACTTCCCCCCCTCTAATAATTGACTTTCTCCTGGCTTCTCCAGCCTTCCCTGGCAGGAATAGATCAGCCCCAACCGGCTTTTGTTCCCCAAAGGCTAAAGTCGATCGCTCGCTTGTCTGATCCAAGGGGCGCACGGGCACCCCGAGACCCGCTCCAGGCCCCCACTAAGCCACGATTCCCGGTTTGTAGAAAAGATGGGAGAAAGGCGATCAGTCAGCCAAGAGCCCGGCTGTTTCAGACTTTAAGCCTGCGATGCAGGCAACGGAAGGGGAAACTGACTGGCGGGCAGGCCGGCCGGCCGTCGCGGAAATGGGGAAGGGTTAAATGCTGTGAAACAGTGGGGGGGAGGGAGTCAGGCGGGCGCATTTCTCCCTCCACACCCGCGTATTGACTTATCATGGTGGCCATATCTACAAATCCAAACGAGATATGAAAAAGATGTTAAAATATCTGGATTCTATAAAGAACAGACCGAATTTGATAAGATATTACTGACATCAGATGAAAAATTGATTAAGAAACTTTATAAATATATGCTAAGTTTAAAGATGGAAGAGGAACAAGTTAAAGAAACAATGATAACATGGGCAAAGAACTTTGGATATAATATAGAACTAGAAAAATGGCAAAGCCTTTGGGAAAGAAATTCTAAAATAACAAAAGCGGTAGCAAACAAAGAAAATTTATATAAAATGTTTTATAGATGGCATTTTAACACCTGTGAGGTTAGCAAAAATGTTTAAAAATATAACAAGCAATTGTTGGAAATGTAAACAAAAACCAGGCACTTATTACCATCTTTGGTGGACATGCTCTAAAGCTAAAAGATTTTGGTTAAGAATACATACATGGTTAGAGAAAATGACGAAAAAACATATAGAGTTTAAGCCAGAACTATTTTTGTTAGGCATAATTGTAGATAATTATGAGAAAGAGTGTATATATTTAATTTTACATATATTAACTGCAGCAAGAATTGTATTCGCTCAATATTGGAAAAATAAAGATTTACCAGCGGAGGAAGTGTTAATTAAAAAAATCTTAGAATGTGCAGAAATGGATAGATTGACATTGAAAATGAAAGAGAAAGAAGACTCAGTTTATTTTAGAACATTGGATACTTTTTATCATTGGCTAGAAAAACGAGGCAGAGAGAAAGGAACTTAATATGTATTAGTAAACTAGGCATTGAAACCCAGACAATATGTTGCTGACAATATTTTAAGCACTTGTGATTATAAAAAACTAATATATATATATATATAAAAATAAAGGAACACAATAGTTTGTTTTGGGTTTGGTTGTATCTATTTTGTGCGCAGATTGTTTTTAGAAACTAAAAAAAGCCACAACATTTTAAAGAAAGCATACAGTTAAAAAGGTATTAAAATTACTGTCCAATCACAGCTCTATCAAAACCCTGGATGTCTGATACTTTTCATGTCTAACTAGAAACTAACATATTATCAGGCCCAAGCCCAAAGACAACACAGCGAGATCAATTCTTGCAGGTGCACATTCCATCACAACACTCCCTTCCTCAACATTGCTCTCCCCATCGGAGTTCTCAGGGGAGCTGGGCAGTGGAGGCATAGTTGTTGATCTTTCATCAGAGTCTGACCACTCCAAGTCAGGTGGCCCATCCTGCCAAACAACTACGGCAATAGAAAAAGGTGCCCCCCTTTCCCTTGGAAATTGAATGTCCGAAGTTGACAGCCAGGGAATTCCAGCTTGCCCTTGTTCCCCCTGTGAGTAACCTCCCACTCCACTCATGAACTTCTCTTCTTGCTTAGAAGTGAGTAGAAAATTAGGGAACTGGAGAAGCCTTGACTTGTCAGGGAAACACTGATGAAACCAGTGCACCAACCTTGCAGCATGCACCTGCCTCGCATTTCCCCACAAATGTCTCTGGGTAACCTTTTCAGTGTATCAAATACTGATTCACCTTTCCTCTCCTCCTTGATGCCAAGATTTCTTCCACCTCATACTCCTCCATCCACGGCTCGTACAGGGGCACCATTCATCTCCGCTCCACCTGATGTGCAGGTTCTGAGGTTTTGCTTGATAGAAAATACAGGAAACCAGAAGTTGCCTTCAAGCTTACGTGTTTATTCAGCTGAATAGAGATGGGCTTCTGTACAAAAAAACCAAAAAGCCCCAAATAGCAGAAAAACCTTATTCTTATAGCTACTTTGATTACATAAGCAATTCACCCAGCAAAGCTGACACACATAAGATAAAGACTTCGCCCTTTAAGGCTGGCACACTATAGATACTGTAAGAAAGCAGAAGTAGCTAGTATGTTCCCTTTCCCAAGACACCATATGTTCACTCTTGGGTGATTTGGGTGTTTTCCCCAAGATACCAGCTGTCCTCGGGTGGGTTTAGAATATTGGGTGTTTCCTTTGCTGTCCTTTCATGACCCTGCATTCATGGGCCTGCAAGTGACCAGAGAGAGAGGGGCCATTTGCACATATTCACAATTAATACTGTCCCCTAAGTCCTGGTCATCATCATCCTCCCTTTCATGCTTCGAGCCATGCGCTGAAGCATGATTATCCAACTGAAGGGACAGAGGATAAGCTTCTGCAGTACGTCGTCCACATCGTGTAGGACAAGCAGAGGTGATTAGGGGCCAGCAGTGAATGACACAACAGGAAACAAGAACAAGGAATACTATAAAAAGACCAAGGAATAATTCCCTAAACCATCCCCATCCTGGGAGCCAACTGGTAAGAAATGAGAATATACCATTGAAGACATCCCATACAGTATCAGTAGAAATCTTCAGATCTTTAGGGTAATTCCTAATTCCTTCTTCCATGAGATGGATGGTATGACTAATGTTCACTTGATAATCAGTTATAAAAGTGCAGCAATGTGAGTGGACTAAAGCACACACCCCACCTTTTGCAGCTAGTACCATATCCAATGCTTGGCGATTCTGTACCACTACCTCCCGTATTTCTCCCTGTTCCTTATTGAGTTGTGTAAATGCCTGTATGGTGTGGTTAAACATTTCCTCTGTCCAGTCGCCTAATTCTATAATAGAGTTATAATTTAAACCAACTCCTATAGCTGGAATTAATGCTCGTGCAATAGCATTTCCCAGGTCATGAGGTACAGGATGGTGTTCAATATGTTCTTCATGCTCAAGGTGGTCCTCGTCCCGCCAATTGCGGATGTGGAAGTTCCAATCATGATGTTGGATAATACGAACAGAGGGAAAGATAATTCCTATGGTACATGTACCAGACCAGTAAGCTGGCAAAGATTTATAGGCAAACCGACCACAAAGAAACCACCAGTCTGGGTGGTTAGCAAGATAAATGCCTGGTTTGCCTTCCAACCCCTCAGGTATATAAGCTCTAACACCAGACATATAAGCCATGAGTCCCATTGCTGCAAACAAACTACAGAGAGCAGAGGGGTCCTTCTTGTAGTCAAGGCCAAAGGTCTGATGACATCTATGCCAATCGTCCCACATGCTAGTACTGACCTTCCATGTGACTGTGCAAGGTGCATAGATCCCTAACTTATATCTGGAAGAAGAATTAAAATGACTAAGGCAAGCTGCTGCAGGGTGCTGTATACGTGCCCCTAGTTTAGCAATCCGCAGCTTTCCTGCCCCAAACACAGGAAGTGTCCAGCCCCTGGTTACATTGTTTATGCTGAACATAAAGGCCCCTAAGGGTGTAGCCTCCATGACCAATCCATGTGTACCAGTGGGGGGTATATGTGTGCAGATCCAGCAATTTGTTACATTCAAAAGCTTAACCCAGTGGTGGCGAACCTATGGCACGGGTGCCAGAGGCGGCACTCAGAGCCCTCTTTGTGGGCACGCATGCCATGCCCCAGAGATGGCAACCGTCCCTCTTCAACCAGCCGCCCGAGGTCCCACGTGGCCAGATGCATCCCGGCACGGCTGGTTTCTCTCCCCCCTGTCCCGTCCCTCCTGGCCTCACATGCTCTCCTTTTCCCCGGCACGACCCACTGCATCGCCATCACTGGCTTAACCCATGCTTGCATATTCTTTATATTCGTGTTGGAACCCCAAATTCCTAAAGAGGGACTGGGAAATTGGGGACCACCTCGGCCTTCTATTTTACTGGGAAACACAGGGAATGATGTTTGTAATTCCCCAGACAGGTCAGGTACAGAATCAGAAAGAGGTGGCTGTTGTGCCAAGATATGATCAACTGAAAATAGCAGGACCCCTTCCTGATGTCTGGTTTCTCCCGGAGGCAGCATATCAGACATCTTACTTTGGGTTTTATCGTGCAAAGCACCCCTTTTAGGTCCAACCACAGCGTTATGGGAAGCATCTGGCATCTTACCAGGGTGTTGTGATTCCGTGCCAGCCTGTGATCCCAGTAGTTGAGTCTGGGGAATCAGAGGAGGAGGAGGGGCCTGGAGAGCCATCAGAGTCGGAGGGAGGCTCTGATGAGCTGCAGGACTTACAAACTAATGAAGAGGCTGGTCCTTCCACTCGTGATCAAGCTGAGAGCCAGCTGTGCTGGATAGCTGAGTCGGACTCGGAGGAAGCACAGCTGGAAGACCTCAGAGACGCTCGTAAACGTAGACAGGTCACACGAGTAGAACAGAGGGAGGCAATGGGGCAACTCCAGGGGAAGAGGAGAAAGCAGTGAGAAGCCATGCCTTGGGGGCTGCGTAACAAAAAGGGAATGTGTGGGCAGGGCTGGTTGCTGGAGGCAACCGTTTGCAAAGAACTTCAGTGTCAAGAGATCATGGTCTGTTTATTTTGCCTGTGAGTTATTTCCTGTTTGACTCGTGCTCCGTTTTGCTTTTGGACAAGGTCTCCGTTGGAAAAGTGTTCTGTTGCTTTTGTTTTCTGGGACAATTATCAGGTCTGTAACTCAAATAAAAAGGGTTTATTTTCCAGTCTACTGTTAAAAGAGGGGTTGTCTTTGTGAAGTAACAAGGACGTGCGTAGGCTGGGACAGAACACAGGGCGAGATACACGTGACGGGGCCTGTGGGTTTTCCTGGCCAGCATCTGGACTCTCCTGACTACGAGACCTTCTCCTCCGAGACATAGTGGGAGGCCTCAAACATGGCAAAGTATCAAGGGAGTCCATGCCTGCAGGGTCTGTGCCCTTTGCCATGTCGCACACCTCAACCATGGCCAGAACCCGACCACCCCTGCCATAATCCCCCCCGTAAGGGTAGATCAGGCTCCACAAAAAGAAAGAAAAAAAGCATAGAGTAGGGCAAGAAAAACAAGATAGAGTAACAAAAAAGAAAATATGAACAACCCAAACAAAAAACCAGATGTCAGCCAAGGGAGAGAGGAGCGATGCCTGCGGTGCGAGTAAGCAGGAAGCCGGTGAGAGGAAACTGCCCGTGTAGAAGCCCAGCGGGCACAGGTATCACAACGACCAAAACGTCCCGGCATACAGATCAGCGTTGGCCCTCAAACAGAAGCTTCAGCCCAAGGTCTTCCTCAGCACCAGGGGCCACAGTCCAAGCAACTTGGTCCTCAGCGTCAGAAGGTGGAGAAGAAGAGCGAAGGCAAGTGTGATGAATCCAAGCACGAATCCCAGCAACCTTGAACGCTGTGTGGGTAGCAAGAAGAACAACGAAGGGTCCTTTCCAGCGTTCAGCTAAAGGGCCGGAATCAGTCTAGGATCTGACAAGCACCCAATCACCAGGAAGGAAAGGATGGAGTGGATGATCCAATCCTGGATGATGGAGGGCCTGAACAGCTTGAGAAATGGAAGAAACATTATTAGCAAGAGAGTGTATATATTCCCTGAGGGCCTGGTCTCCAAAAACAGGGAGGGAAGCGGATAAGGAAGAGTGATAAAGAAAGGGCTGACCATACATGATCTCAAAGGAGGACAGGCCAAAAGGTTACCTGGGGGCAGTTCTCACACGCAAAAGAGCGAGGGGTAGTGCCTGGACCCAAGTAAGATGTGTCTCCTGAGCAAACTTGGCAAGATGACATTTAAGAATGCCATTAGCCTTCTCCACGTGCCCCAAGGATTGGGGCCTGTAGGCTGAATGAAGCTGCCAATCAATACCCAGGGCCTGTGACACCTTCTGGGTGATATCAGAGATATAGTGGGGCCCATTGTCAGAGCCAATGCCTTGGTAAGGAAAGGAAAAACGTGGGATAATCTCCTTAAGAAGGGCTTTGACTACCTCACGCGCCTTGTTAGTACGACAAGGAAAAGCCTCAACCCATCCAGAGAAAGCATCCACAAAAACGAGCAGGTATCGAAAACCCTGTTTCCTTGGCAACTCAGTAAAGTCAACCTCCCAAAAACTAGCAGGAGCATGGCCAGCCCTAAGCCTCCCCAAGGGAAACTTAACAGTCCTCACTGGATTATTACGTTGACAAATGATACATTGCTTGATTGTTGTGAGGGCCTTGTCATATACCCCAGGACAAATATAATCCTTTATAAGAAATTCAGCCATGGCCTTATAACCCCAGTGAGTGCTGGCATGCAATTCCTGTAAGAGGGCCCATAATTCATGTTCTGGGAGAAGGCGTTTCCCATCCTTCTCCAGCCATTGTCCCTGATAAACAGCATCCATTTTATAAGCTCTGTGCCTATCCTGTGAAGTATATGTTGGAGCCGGCACAGGCAAAAGTGAAGGTACAAGTGCACCCACATACCAAGGGGACAGGGAGCCTGATGTGGCAGACTTTGCGGTGCGGTCAGCCAAGGCATTTCCCCTTCCATGTTTAGTATCATCCTTACCATGGGCCCTCACATGCATGACAGCCACCTTGCGTGGGAGCAAAATAGCATCCAGCAGCCTCAAAATATCCTGTCCATATTTTACAGGGGTACCTTGAGCAGTGAGCAAACCACGTTCCTTCCACAAGGCCCCATGTACATGTAGAACATTAAAAGCAAATTTACTATCTAAAGATATTAACAACCACACCCTCTGATAATTCCAAGGCCCTTGTCAAGGCAATGAGTTCAGCCTTCTGAGCTGAAGTACCTGCAGGGAGAGCTGCTGCTTCCACCACCTGATTCAATGTGACCACGGCATAGCCAGCTAGCCTTTCTCCCTGATTTATAAAACTGTTGCCGTCTGTATACAGGTCCCTGTCTGCTTCCTCCAATGGCTGGTCAGTTAGATCTGGCTGGCCAGAAAATACTTCTGTAATAGTCTGCACACAATCATGGTCACTATCCTGTTCCAGTTGGGGAAGAAAGGTCGCTGGATTGAACCTGCTACTGCGCTTAATATGAACTTGTGGGTTGTCAAGGAGTGCAATTTGATACCGCTGTAGTCGGGAGGCTGTAAGCCAATGCCCCCCCCCCCGGATGCTAACAAATCCTGGATGGAATGGGGTGATTCCACTGTGATAGAAGCCCCAAAGGTTAATTGTTCAGCAGCTTCCAAAAGAAGAACAGCAGCTGCAGCAGCTCGAAGGCATGCTGGCCATCCTTGAGCAACAGGATCCAGTTGTTTGGAAAAATAAGCTACAGGGTGAGACCAAGTACCAAGGGTTTGAGTAAGGACCCCAGCAGCCACCCCTTTACTCTCAGCCACATACAAGGTGAACGGTTTAGTGACATCAGGAATGCCAAGGGCTGGAGCATTGACTAAAGCAGTTTTAATGTTATCAAATGCCACCTGACAATCCTTGGTCCATTCAAAGAGTTCTTTATCTGTGCCTGTAGTGGCCTGATACAAGGGCTTAGCCATTAAAGCAAAATTTGGAATCCAAATACGACAGAAACCTGCCATTCCCAAGAAACCCCTAAGCTGACGCTTAGTGCCAGGTGGTTTAAGGAGGCAAACAGCATGGATCCTCTCCTGGGATAATTTCCTAGTCCCTTGTGACAAAATATAACCTAAATACCGGACCTCCTGTTTAACAAGCTGGGCTTTAGGACGGGAAACTTTATAACCCCAGTAACAAAGGGAATTTAACAAAGAAACTGAATTCAAAAGACAATCGCCCTCAGTGGGGGCAGCTACCAATAAGTCATCGACATATTGTAATACCACAGCAGTAGTGTTCTCCACAGGCCGCCATGTAGCTAAATCAGAGGCCAGGACAGTACCAAAAATAGTAGGGCTATTTTTAAATCCTTGAGGTAGAACAGTCCAGCAAAGTTGCCTATGTTGCCACTGAAAAGCAAAGAGGGGCTGGCTAACACGAGCTAAAGGGACACAAAAGAAAGCTTCTTTCAGATCAATAACAGTGTACCAAGTAAGATGTGGACCCAGTTGTGAAATCAGCGTATAGGGGTTAGGCACCATTTGATGCAATGTCACAGTGAGTTCATTCACGGCTCTCAAATCCTGGCAGAAATGAACAGAGCCATCCGGCTTTTTAACAGGCCGTATTGGTGTATTATAAGGACTAACAGTTTCCCTTAGAAGCCCATAAGCAAGGAAATTAGTAATAAGGGGCTCTAATCCTTGTAAAGCCTCCAAGCTAATTGGATATTGACGAATGGAGACTGGCAGTGCATGAGGGTGCAAGGCTACTTCCAGTGGAACTGCGTTAATAGCCTGGCCAGGGACTCCTGAATACCATACATTAGGGTCAACAAAGCAATCTAACAAACCAGGACACTCATGTGTATCCTCAGATGAGGAAAGTTGAAGGGTCAGGACATGCCAGGCTTGTTCAGGGGGAACTGATAATTCAACCTGGTCCCCTTTGAAAGAAATAGTTGCCTGTAACTTAGCAAGTAAATCACACCCTAAAAGGGGCATAGGGCAATCTGGAAGGTAAAGAAATTGATGAGTAAGGCGAGTATCACCAAAAGAACATTCTAAAGGGTCAAGTATTGCTGCTGACATAGATTGACCACTGGCCCCAATAACCTGAAAGGTTTGTGAGGAAGAATTTCCAAGGGGCTTATTTAATACTGAACGTGATGGCCCTGTATCGATTTAAAAAGGTATTGTTTTCCCTCCGACTTTAAACTTTACCAGGGGTGCACAGGGAGAATCATTCGAAAGGGCAGGGAGACAAAGGCCCCCCAACCCCTGACTCCCCTAGTATTGAAGGTGTGGTTGTGGAGTAACACGCCCTATAGGACGGCTGGGAAGGGAACGTAAAGGACATTCCCTGCCCCAGTGGCCAAATTTCTTACATATATGACACTGGTCCTGCCTTAGGGCAAAAGACTGCATTGGACGTTCCGGGGGTGCCTGGAATCTTGGTGGCATCATTCTACCTTTCTCCCCAGGGGACCCTACTGCTCCTCGCCATCCTCTTCCGTGAGTCCCACTTCTCCCCCCTCCCCCTAGGGGTGCCCGTTGTAAAGCTTGAGCCAGCAAAACAACACTTCATTTTTCATCCCTCTTAACCCCTTAAAACATAGGTTTTATAAGCTACTTCCAACAATTTTCCAATCGTGTCAGCTGAAGCCCCTTCCAGTTTCTGTAATTTGCGCCTAATATCTGGGGCACTCTGCCCAATAAAGAGCATGTTCACCAAGCAGGAGTTTTCTGGAGCTTCCAGATCCAAATCACTGTATTTCCTGAAAGCTTGGTACAGGCGCTCAAGGAAGTCACTGGGGCTCTCTGATGGCAATTGATGAACATCATATATTTTGCCCAAATTTTTCTGTTTAGGGATAGCAGTCTGTAATGCAGTGACAAGAAGGTCTTGAAAGCCTTTTAAATATTCATAATCTTTGCTTTCATAAGTATCAATGACCCATCTAGGGTCAATTTCAGGACAAGACCGCTAATCTTTTTGCAGCATTTCCTACCAGACGTCTTTCCTCTGATGTTAAAAAGACAACCAGCATGGGTTGGAGGTCTGCCCAATTAGGGTTATGCGTTCGAATGATAGACAGAACCAATTCAGAATATTTGTGTGGGGCTGCAGTATAAGAACCTAATCGGTCCTTCCATGCATAAAGATCAGATGTGGAGAAGGGGGTATGAACCAGGACCTTATTAGTGTCCCCCCTTCCAATAGCTACCTGCTCTGTGAGGGGGTAAATCCCCTTATAAGGTGGTGGAACAGAGGATAAATCAGGAAAAGGTGGCGCTGTGGGAAGTTGCCACAATCCACAGTCTTTAAGCATCTGCTTATTGCTTTGTAAAGTCCAAAAAAGTGCATAATAAGCTTGTTGATCATGATCCATGCCTCTTTGAGCATAATCTCCCATAGCTTCAAAAAACCCCAAAACTATGGACTCCCCTTTGGGCCAAACAGTAGGCATATCCTGATGTCAGAGGGCATTATACTTGGTCAGAGTTTCAATTTTCATATCCCGATGGGTTTTGAGCTTATCAAAGTTCCTGATAACACACTCAAGGGGGCTGAGGGCACATTCTTTTGTTTTATTCATTTTAACAGGTTTTCCCTGGGCTGAGCCCATGTGTCTAAATCTCTCACACCACTTGCACAGCCTGTTGGGCCACAAGAGATCCACCACTTCCCCTTGCGATGTAGGGACCCCCGGTCAACAGTTTAACCTCGCAGGGGCCTACGGGCGGCAGGAAGTGGTATCACGCCTAGGCCTGGTCAACAGCGGGAAATATATAAGAAACAACCACAAACCTCAAACCACACACCACTCACAACCCACTGGAGCACGAGAGTACAAGGTTAGCACCCCTTGCTTTCTAAATGCCCCCCAGATATGAGGGGGGTCTAGGTGCGGCTGGCGCAAACCATTCCGCCCAGCTCTGGTCAACGGTGGGAAATGATTCAAGGAAACAGACACACGTTTACACACATACACACACACTCCCCTGGGCAAGCCTGTGCAATAAAGCAATATATGCTTACCTTATCTTCAGCCCTCCTGAGTATGCAGGAACCAAGTGAAGGCAACAACCACAACAAAAAGGAAAGAAATTAGTTCCTGTTTAAAAGCCACAGTGAAGAGTCAAGAAGGGGGGCACCTCCAGGAAACCCCAGAGCGTGCTTGGCGCCTTCCCCTTCCTGAGCCTCCCTAGGACCAAGCACCTCTCCTGCGCTAGAGCTCGCCAAAAATGATGTGCAGGTTCTGAGGTTTTGCTTGATAAAAAATACAGGAAACCAGAAGTTGCCTTCAAGCTTACGTGTTTATTCAGCTGAATAGAGACGGGCTTCTGTACAAAAAAACCAAAAAGCCCCAATTAGCAGAAAAACCTTATTCTTATAGCTACTTTGATTACATAAGCAATTCACCCAGCAAAGCTGACACACATAAGATAAAGACTTCGCCCTTTAAGGCTGGCACACTATAGATAAGAAAGCAGAAGTAGCGGACTTCCGGTTCCGGTAACAGTGCCTGCGGTCAGGCAAAGAGTATGCTCTCTTTGCTGACCGATTTCCCCCCGCCGGTAGACCCTGGACAGGGTCAAAAGTCACCCCGGAGAGGCGACCACCATGGAGGAGGACACTCGTCTGATTGCGGAGAGAGCGGCAGCTCCCTCTGCAGTCCGAGAAATCACCTTTGGGCCGACAGGGAAAAGATCGGCCAGTAACATGGCCGATCACTTAGCTGCTCCAGCCGAAAGTCACAGCAACATCTAAGCATAAAGAACCACCGTGGAAGATCCGGGTGAGACCTTTCCTTCCCTCTTGTTGTTTTATTTACTTCCCTGTGAAAAGCTTTTAGAAATTATTCCCTCCCTTGGAAAAGCAGCGTTCGAATACTTGGGGGAAAAAATAACTACTTTTTATTGTGTATTGGAACTGTTGGAATTCGGGGGATCCTGAAAAAAAGAAGAAGAAAAAGCCTTACTGTGATTCTCTTTCTCTGTCTGCTTGTTTTCAGCTTAAGTGGAAGATTTTAGGGAGGGGGGTGGAGTGTTTCTCTTCCTCCCCCCCCCCTTCTGAACATTCTTATCTGCTTTAAAAAGGAAAAAAAAAATCTCTTTGGCTCTTGGGGTGGATTTATGTGGATTGCATGGTTACAATGTAGCTCGGAACTTGGCGTGAAGCCCAGAAAGCCTTATCGTAACAATGTAACTATTTGCAGCTGAACTACTGAACTTGGCGTCACGCCCAGACACTGTTGAATTTTCATTAAAAAAAAGAGAAGAAGAATGGAATTTCACTCACAGCTTAACTATGGACTTATACTAGAAAAAATTCTGGAAACAAAAGAAGAATTAAGAGAGCACTTCAGGACACTCAGGAAAAAGGTGGCTTCAGAGTTAAAAATTGAATTTCAAACTTCAACTGATCATGACACACAACTAGATTTACAACTTAATGAGACTGAGGATTTATATCTACAACCTACTGAAGAGGAAGACGCTACACCTTATATACAAAAGATGGAGATTTCTGAGGACCAAAGGCAGAATTCAACTAAAACAGCTACAGCTTTAAAAGCAACAGAAATGGACTTTCAAACACGAGACATTAAAAATGCTGACAATATATACAAACAACGAATAATCACCATACTGACTAAGACTGATTACATAGTGCAGACAATATTGGGAAAAAGAGAAGAAGACTATGATCAGACGCAACTGTGGGAAAATGTGTATAGTCAAATATTAAGATGGGAGGAGCTAAAGGCCCTATTGTGGAAACCTGCTTGGCATAAAAAGAAAGCTAGAATTAGGTTTAAAAATGAGTGTTAAAACTTTATTTGACGGGTAAAATGGTTTTTAGAGACTTCAAGTGAGCTAATATTTTTGAGATTTCTAAGGTCTAAGATTTTAGTCTGAGTTAATATTGATGTGAATTATGGATTTGATTATGGTCTGGAATGGCAATTATGGAAAATTGGAAAAGTTAAAACTAAAGGAGTTGTATTGAGATTGGTGAAATATTACTGATATTTTTACTTCCAATGATTGAAGATTGGACTGATTTATAAAAATGTTTGATAGAGTATAGGAAATAGAATATAGTGGAGAAATATATATATATATATATATATATATATGTTTTCTGAGGTTTTCACGGGTGTTTGTATGTAGGTCTTTGGTAATTCGGGTTTTCTCCCATGTAAAATTGAAAGTGTCTTGGCAACGTTTCGACGAAGTCCCATTCGTCATCTTCAGGCTGGTGTCTTCGGCTTCGTGCTTCTAGGAGCAATGTGTGATCGCAGCTGTTTCTTCCTTTTAACTGCCAGTGGAGGTATGAACTGATTGGATGGGAGCTTGGCTGTGTTCTGATTGGGTGAAGGTGTGTTCTGATTGGTTAGGGGCTTGGCTGTGCTCTGATTGGATGGGGGGTTGGCTGTGCTCTGATTGGATGGGGTGTTGGCTGTGCTCTGATTGGATGGGGGTGTGCTCTGCTTGGGTGGGGGCCCTGTTGTGCTAGGATTAGTCTGAATTGCAGGGGAATTTGAGATGGAGAGCTGCATTGCTGTAGTTTGGCTTTGCGTTCGTGGTCGTGCCACATCTTCAAGGTGGGTGTCAGTTTGTTTCACGTATGGAATGGAGGGGTTTAAAATGGCCAATGATGCAGCTGTGGTCTGGTTTCTGGTCCGCGGTCGTGCCTCATCATCGGTGCGGGTTTGAGTCTGCTTTTTGCGTGGATGTGTGGTGGTGACATCATGTGTGGTCTCCGTGAGTGTGGGTCCAGTGTTGCTCCTTGTGCTAGGGATTCATCTGTCAATAAGGCTGGGTTTCCAAATGGCTGGTAGGCGGGAGGTATCATCCCGTTTATTCATGCTGTGTGGGCGTTTTTCTATCTCGATGGCTTCTCTGATTATTCTGTTGTTAAAGTGTTCAGTTTTGGCAATAGTTCTGGTATTTTTAAAGTCAATTTTATGTCCTGTGGCTTTGAGGTGTTGGACCAGGGAGGAAGTTGGTTCCTCTTTTCTGACTGAGTTCTTGTGTTCTTCAATGCGTGCGCTTATTCTTCTGTTGGTTTGTCCGATGTATGTGGTGGGGCAGGCGGTGCATGGGATTTCATATACTCCTTGATTTTCTAACTCAATTTTGTTTTGGGGGTTTCTTAGGATGGTAGATATTTTTCGGTTTGTGCAGAATGCTGTCTTGATGTTGTGTTTGTGGAGGATCTTGCTGATTTTGTCTGTGGTGCCTTTTATGTATGGGAGGAGGGCTTTGCTGTTTTCTTGTTCTATGTCTTGGATTTTGGTGGGGGTTTCTTTTTGGATTAAGTTGGTAATCTTATTTCTTTGGAATCCGTTGGATGTTAGTACATTAGTGAGAGTGTGTAGTTCGGTTTTTAGGTGTTGTTCGTCAGCTAAGCGTTTTGTTCTCGAGATGAGTGTCTTGGCTACGGAGTTGATCTGTGCTGGGTGGTGGTGTGAGAGTGCGTGCAGATAGCGGTTTGTGTGTGTTTTCTTCTGGTAGATGGTGTGTCCTAGGGAGCCATTGGATTTCTTGTAGACTAAGACATCCAGGAAGGGAAGTTGGCTGTTAGCTTCTGTTTCCATGGTGAACTGTATTTTGGGGTGTAGGCTGTTGAGGTGTGTGAGGAAGTTGTCTAGTTTTTCTTTCCCATGTGGCCAGATTATGAAGGTGTCGTCTACGTATCTGAGCCAGAGTTTGGGTTTATGATCAGACTTTTCTAGAGCTTGAGTTTCAAAGTGTTCCATGTAGAGGTTTGCAATGACAGGTGAGAGGGGTGACCCCATGGGTGCTCCTTCTATTTGTTTGTATTTTTGTCCGTTATAGATGAAGTATGTGTTGGATAGGCAATGGTTGGTCAGATCTAGGATGTGCTTGGGGTTATATTTGTTTTGGATAGCTGTCAAGGCTTCTTGGATTGGCACTTGGGTGAAGAGGGAAATGACATCAAAGCTCACGAGTAGGTCGCTGGGCTGTAAGTTTTGTTTCTTTATGATCTCTATGAATTGGAATGAGTTTTTTACGTGTGAGGTGATGGATTCTGCATAGGGTTGTAGTTGTTTGGCGAGAAATTTGGCTAGGTTTTGTAGAGGTGAGCCTATGGAGCTGACTATGGGTCTAAGTGGAGTTCCTTCTTTGTGTATCTTGGGGAGACCATAGAGCTTAGGGCATCTGGATGATTTTTCTCTGTGAATGATTCTTTGCTGGATCTCTTCGCTGATGGGGGAGGCTTTTATTTTGGATCTAGTGGTTTTTTCCAGGTAGGTGGTGGGATCTGTGATTAGGGGTTTGTATGTGGAGTCCTGGAGCAGGTTGGTTAATTTGGTTTGGTAGTCAGATGTGTTCATAACCACCGTGGCGTTGCCCTTGTCTGCTGGTAGGCTTATTATGCTGGTGTCTTCTTTCAGGTTAATTAGTGCTGTCTGTTCCTCTTTGTGTAAGTTGCTTTTGGGGGGTTTGCTGGTGCAGAGGATGTTGGTGATTTCGAGTCTGATTCTGTTAGCGTCGTCGGGGTTGATTTTGGTCAGGCTGGTTTCAACTCCGCATATAATGGTTTCAGTGGGGATGTGTTTGGGAGCGACTGCAAAGTTGAATCCTTTGGAAAGGATGTGCATATCCAAACCATCTTTTTCAGCTCATAGGACAAAATTCCAACAAATAGAAGGAGCACCCATGGGGTCACCCCTCTCACCTGTCATTGCAAACCTCTACATGGAGCACTTTGAAACCCAAGCTCTAGAAAAGTCTGATCATAAACCCAAACTCTGGCTCAGATACGTAGACGACACCTTCATAATCTGGCCACATGGGAAAGAAAAACTAGACAACTTCCTCACACACCTCAACAGCCTACACCCCAAAATACAGTTCACCATGGAAACAGAAGCTAACAAGCAACTTCCCTTCCTGGATGTCTTAGTCTACAAGAAATCCAATGGCTCCCTAGGACACACCATCTACCAGAAGAAAACACACCCAAACCGCTATCTGCACGCACTCTCAC